>JAGMWU010000021.1:596038-717949 GCA_018697195.1 Certhia americana | reverse complement strand
CTGTTCTAACTTTCTCATTGTTTCATGTAAGCGTTTTCTGTGGTAATTAGTCTGTAATAGCATAATCCCTGGTGGCCTTCCTGGAGTGTCTGGACTCCCTGGGTTGAGAAAGCTCTGCTGAGGGGCAACATATTTTTCTCTAAGTGGGAAGGGGAAGAGTTGATGTTGTGAATGGTGTCCTGATTATGATGGAGAACTCTCTTAAAGGAGGAATGTTTTGTGGCATTTCCTAGAAATGATTCAGGCTACATTTGTCCGATTTCCTCTGGAAGATCCCAGCAAGCAAGATGGTGTGAGTATATTTTGTCCCTGGCTGCTTCCTTCTGGACTCATTGTGCCAGGGGAAGACAGGTATCTCTGCAGATGAAGGTGCAGGCATTTCTTGTAACTGGGCACAGACAAATTCAGAGCTTCGAAGTCCGAGACCTTCAACTGGCGGTGGAAGCAGATTAAAAGTCCTCTTCAGCTTCCTAAAATGCAATGCCTGGAGTCATCTGAACTGTGAGGCCAAGAAGGAAAACTAGTTTTTTAAAAGCTTTTTAAAAATGAAATAGAGATTTGATACTTTATGTTGGCTCCATTTCCTCTAAATGATTTTGACAAACTAGCAATATGAATGCCTCTAATTTCAAGTTTTTCCTTTTTGGATATAACAAAATTAAGACAGCCTTTCAGGAATATGGCCACAAACAAAGGAAGAACAGACTTGTCCAGGGGAAAAATAAAGCCATCCCATGGGAATTAGCAGAACAGAAAGGGCTTGGAAATCCTGGTTTTGGAAGCTCGTCTCCAGACAAGAGATTTTTACAAGACAGACCCTAAAATAGTTAACTTGTAAGCTAAGCAGAAGTTTTTAGTAGTCACTTGAGTGGAGCTTGGCTGGCTGAGCTCTCATCTTGGGTCCTTGGACACATCCCATGACTCAGTTTCCCTGTGTAGAATAGAAAGGTTTCTCTTAATGGTCCTTATAAAGCTTATTTGAAACCTTTTGGTGAAAAGGGCTATAGCGATTAGGTGCTGGTGATGCGTTCATGACAGAATCCGTGTGATCCGAAGTCAGAGGGATCCTTGTACAGAACCTGAATCAGTTTTATTGCCTAAGTCCTGTTTTAGGAATGCCCTGAGACAGAATTTACCTGTTGTGCAGGTCCGCAGTGTGTCAGAGGGTGCAGCAGAGCAGGGGTGCTCACAAGCAGCATGGCCAAGGTCGGTGTCACTCCCTGGAGCACGGCCAGAGCAGTCCCATTGCTGCTTTGGAGCAGTGGGGCAAAAATGGACACAAACAGACAGATCACCCTTCCAGCCATTCACCCTTCCAGCATTACAACACGCACAGGGCCAGTTTTATGTTCTTGACAGCTGTGATTTTACCTCTGTAACACTCACACACAAAGTTAAGGGTTTTTTACACGTTATTTTTGCTGCACAGAGCAATGGACAAGGATCTCCCATTTGCCTCATGAAAGAACGAGCAAGGTAACATTTGAGTATTTCTCCGCTTTTAATGAAAACTTCTCAAGTTCTCCTTCCGGCTAGTTTTCGGGCTGTGAAAGATTTTCCAGCAAGCCAACAGGGTGCAAAGAAAATGAAACAAATCAAAACAACACCCCAACCGGCTGGGCGCTTACCAGCGTTGATTCCCGTTTGAATGCTTTTAAAAAATTATTATTATTATTATTATTATTATTATTATCATTATCATTATCATTATTATTATTATTTTTGAAGTGACTGGTGGGAAGCGCCCCTGATGGCGGGCGGGGGTGTGTGGCCGGCGGGGGCCCTGAGGGGCGGGGCGGCCCGGCGCGGACTCCAAGTCCCAGCATGCAGCGGGGCGCGGCGCAGGCGCGCCGGGCCCGGCTTGAGTGGCAAGTTGTTTGTTCCAGCGAGCACCAGCTGCTCGGCACTCCGGGCTCCGCTGCTCCGCGCCCCGCCGGCCTCCCCGCCGATACAACTTTTGCACCCTCTGCTCCTTCATCCCCTGCTCCCGCCCCCGGAGCCGGGAAGGAACACAGACGGAACCGGGGAGGGGGGAAAAAAAAAAAAAAAAAAAAAAAAAAAAAAAAAAAAAAAAAAAAAAAAGCACCGACAATAACAGCCCCCCCTCCCCCTCCCCATTCAAAAACACAACATAAACCCCAGGGATAGATGAACTACAAATGAGAAAGAGGAAAAGATGGAACTGCACATCCTAGAGCACAGGCTCAGAGTGGCCAGCATAGCCAAGGAGAGCATCCAGTTGTTTACCTATGGATTAATCAAACTTGCTTTCCTGTCCTCTAAGACGAGGTAGGTGCTGGGGATGGGGCAGCGCGGGGGCGGGGGGGATGTCCTTCTGGCGAGGGGACAGAGTGTTGGGGATGCATCCTCCCCGCTCCAAGGGGGCTGGGTGCTGGCAGGGCACCCTCCTTCTCTCAGAGGGGCTGGGGTGGGGGGCACCTGCCTTGCAAGTGAGCAGGGCAACCTCCTCGGAAAGGGGGTGGGCTGATGGGTGCTCTCCTCCCTGGGGGGAAAAAAAAAAAATAAAGCAGGGTCCTGAGAGGAGGACACCCCCTCCTTGCAAGGGGGCAGTGTTGGGGTGGGGGTCACCCTCCTTCCTGCAAAGGGGCAGGGTGCTGTGGTGGGTGATGGCACCCTCCTTTGCAAACAGGCTGCTGGGTGAGGTTTTTTGGGGGGGTGAGGGGAACACCTGCGTCTTCCGTTCGCACAGCCCCCCATGCCAAGAGTGTGAGATGGTGCTGAGGATCGGCGCTGGAGTTGAGGCTGTCCCCGTGCAGCTGTAGGGCAGCCCGGAGCGCTGTGCCCGGCGGATGAATGGGAGCAGGTGGGGGCCGGGGGGACAGGCCGGGCCGGCTGCAGCCTCGGGGCGGCCGCCGGACAACAAAGGCAACTACAGCAGCCCGAGCAGGACGACTCGGGCGTTTATTTTTCCTCTCTCGCTCTCTCTGTTTTTTGTTGGTTTTTTTTTTTTTTTTTTTTTTTTTTTTTTTGTCCCCTCGGATTGTTGTTCCTTGCAGCACTTACAAAAAAGAGCGGGTGCTCCACACGCGGGTTTGTTTAAAAGGTGCTTTTTCCAGTGCTGCCACATTGGGGGAGGACGAGGGGCAATGCATGCCTTGCACTTAAAAATTATGCTATTAAGTAATTTGGATTGTGATAGCTTTCAGGAAAAAGGAAAATGTAGTGGAAGGCACTGAAGGTGCTGTGAGGAATTGTTGTTTTTATGTTTTTTATTTAGGAGGGGAAAGAAAATAGTGTGGCCAGTTTACTGGATGCATGTAAGGTGCTAGGCCTTTTGCATCAAAACAACTTAAATTGCAATTGCAGATTCTTCTGTCTTCACTTAGTTTGTTGACTTCGTGCTGTTCACAGAAAGAGGAATGGGAATGTAAATAACACAATTCAAACTCTTCTTGTTTTTCCTGCCTGATAATTAGTATTTCAGTTTTCTCCCCACATTAATTCTTGTGTTAAGGTGGGAAATTTTCTTTGGCAATAGGAAAATAATGAATAGATATTTAAGGAATAGAAAGCAAATTAATTTGTTTTATTTCAAACTGTAATTCAATGCTCTCTGTTAAAATGCTTACAGATGAATGTACCCATTTGTGTTGTAATTTGATTACAGTCCTTTATCTCAAACTTCATGCCTTGAAATTTCACTCTGATTTGGGGCTCGTCCCATTTGGCTTAACACTAACATTGTTTGCAGTGTAAAGTTTATCAGTACCTTATTTACTGCTGTCCCTGAATACTCCACAGGGCATTAAAGGGTCCTCAGTCTTAAGCTTCTATTTTTATGTGTTGCTTCATTGTAATTGAAAGTTGTTGCTGATTTTTTGAAGGTCTTGTTGCTTCCTCTCCCATGCTTAAAATGTCACTCTTACTGTCAACAATAAAATCTTTAATCTGTCACTCTTAATGCATAGACTGGAGTTTCAGGGGGCTTTTTCTGTTTGTTTAACATTATTAATTTTTTTTATTTTATTTTTAAGCTTATCGGATGGTCCTGTTGTGTTTTTGTTTCACATTACATTGCACATTTTCAATGTTAGAGAGCTGTGAAAGGGTCAGGGCAGTAAGATAACCCCTTTGGGTTACCTTGTCGGGCATTTGGGTGCAGTACCTGGCAGTTTTCTGTTGTCTCTGGTTGCTGTGTTGTCTTTTAACATATACACCCTGAGAATCAATCTTTCCTTACCTTCCATGGAACCTCAGTGATCAGGAACAACAGATGTTTGTGGAATGATCTGTTGGCATCGGAAACTTCTTTTTATTTCCCTTTTGTTCATTTTGTTATTTTTGCGCACAGTAGAGATGCAAGGGAAACTTGTTCTTTAGACAACTGACATCACTGAAACGCTTTCTCCTGAGTGCTTTTGCATGCCCTGCGGCAAACAAGGTCCCTGCCCCACAGATCTTTGATGAACATGTATAAGAAAGATGAGGGTCTCTGGGAGATGTAACTCTATAAATTTATGACCCCATTGCTTCTCTTTCCTCCTCCTTTAAAAAGTGAATACACACAAAAGTCAACAACTTTTTATAGAGGTGCAAGACAAATCTTTTCTCCCGCACACCCCATCTGCAAAGAACCCCTCAGGGGAATGAAAGAGGGAGGTGGTCCACATCCCTGCTAATCTTTCCTGATGAGATACCAAAGATACCAGTTACTACATCACCTATATTTTTCCCGGTGAGACCTTAAACAGTTTTACTAGTGCTGCAAGGCTGCCATTAAGAAATTATGATTTGTAGGACAGATGTGATCCAAAGGGGTGACAATGACATCATCAGTATTCTTACGTTAGTCATACAAGAAACTAGGGTTTTTACATATCCTCCCTTGAGAAGTGATTTGGAGGGTGTCTTTTATGTTGTCATACATCAGGGATAATGGCTGGAACAATTTTTTTAAATCTTGCACATTTGTCTTAATCCTCTTGGGAAGGAAAAGTAACAAATCTCCTTTTTTATTTGGCCTTTTGCCACTCTCTCACATTCTTGCCCTTGTTCATGACACAAGTATTTTAATTTAGCTTCTGTTGCAATAGCAATATTTTCTTGTATAGAGAACAGCAGTTTTGAGACTATTCTGATGGCTAGAAGCAAGACTGCAGCTAGCATGATGAAGAGGTGAACTTTAAGTTTGGCATGAGGTATTTTATGCAAAGTTGCATTAAGAGAGTCTTTAAGAGAGAATTATTTAGTCTAGGACTAAATAATAATGGAACTGCTAGGCAGTTACACTGAGGACTGTGCTCTTGGCGTTCTGCTTTTGTCAGTGCAGGCCTACTGATTTCAGCAGGCTCTGCCAGGCACCCCAGTGGAGGAGTATCGATGTCTTTTTTAGTTGCATGCTGAAGATTTGCATGTGTCTAATGTTTTTGCTGTTGCTGTCATCATCATTCCGGTGTTTTATTGATTGTGTTGGTTAGGGCATGGTGCTAATAGCACCAGGGTTGGAGATTCAGTCCTCGTACTAGCCATTCACCTAAGAGTTGGACTCTCATCCTTGTGAGTCTTCCAGCTCAGCATATTGTGTCTCTATGTCTGACTTGACTGTTCCTTGCTGCCAAGGATTCCCACCTATACAGAAGCTGTGCAGTGTGCTTATGCATGTAAAAATAACAACTGTGTGTGGCTTCACCACTGGATTATTTTTCTTTTGTATGTGCCTCTGTAAATGCGAGTTTTCTGGGGCAGAGACCAGAGACCTGTGCTGAAAACTCCTGCCTTTATCTCCCTGTGTGCTGCAAAAGGAGCAGCTTCCTTCACACCAAAACTGTCTCTGCTTCCTTGGTTAAACTGTCTCATGCTTGCTGGGAGAGGTAACAAGAGCCACAAGTAACCTGCTTGAGGATTTGATACAAATTGTTTTGCTTCATTCCTGTCTTGATTTTTTTTTTTTTTTCCCTAATTGCAAAACACTTTAGAACTGCACCCAACGAGGAAAAATGCTGGTTTCTGCACCTGGGTTGGGACAACCCTGGATGTGTGTACAGATTGGGGAAGGAGATGCTGGAAAGCAGCACCACACAAAGGCACCTGGGCATCCTGGTTGATGGCCAGGAGGATCTGAGCCAGCAGTGCCCTGGAGCCAGGAGGGACATCCCTGTCCTGGGGACACCAGGCCCAGAATTGCCAGTGGGGCCAGGGAAGGATTGTCCTGCTCTGCTCTGGGGCGGCCTCACCTCGAGTGTTGGGTGCAGATTTGGGCACCACAGTACAAGAAAGATCTTAAACTATTCGAGAGTGTCCAAAGGAGGCCATGAGGGCAGTGAAGGGCCTTGAGGGGAGGCCGTGTGAGGAGCTGCTGAGGGCATTTGGCCAGCTCAGCTGGAGAAGAGGAGGCTGAGGAGAGACTCATTGCAGTCTGCAAGTCCCTGGTGAGGGGAAGAGGAGGGGCAGAGACTGATCTCTGCTCTGTGAGACCAGTGATGGGACCTGAGGGAATGGCCTGAAGCTGTGTCAGGGAAGGTTAAGGTTGGATGTTAGAGACAGGTTCTTCCCCCAGAGGGTGGCTGGGCACTGAACAGGCTCCCCAGGGCAGTGGTCACAGCACCAAGTGTGCCAGAGCTCAAGGAGCATTTGGACAATGCTTGGGCACAGGGTGTGACTCCTGGGGATGCTGCTGGGAAGGGCCAGAAGTTGGACTCAATGATCCTGCTGGGTCCCTTCCAACTCAGCATGTTCTGTGATTCTTTTTAGTGCATAGGAGTCAAATCCGAATGGAGGACAGTTTGGGAAAATGCATGCAGTTGAGCCACCAGTGCATGCAGTAGTAGGAAGGTGAGCCTACCCTTGTCTTTTGAGAGTATATAAAAATATATCAAGTCCAGGAGAATTAAAGTGGGGTCAGGGTTCTTCCAAGCTGTTGGGTCTGTGTTATGTGGTCAGCCTGGTTTCTGGGTAATGCTTTAGCAGAGCCCTGAACATCTGGAGTCAATGCTAACAAATAATCTTTCCTGTCTATTCCAGTACCTAATATAAAGATTTGGCAGTAAGCAGTGAAGTAGTTGAGGGAGAGAGGTATTTAGATTGTAAAGCTATTAAATTATAACTAGAATAAAGTTGAACAGTTAGTTTGCTCACAGGGGTGGGTGGTTAATGTAATTGTAGGTCGTATGCCTAGCATCACAAATTTAAAAATCTCTAAGGGTTTTTTGATACTCTTTGGTTTGAAATGGTTATTTCTGAATGCTGAAGAGAAGGAAAAAATTCTGCAAGTGTAAAGGATGAGACCTTGGTCACCTGAGATGCTTAAGGCAGCCATTCCAAAAGCATCTGTCACTCCGGTCTCTTTTTCAAGATGCTCCAGTTTATGTATGTTGGTGACTTGACACAGAATTACAGACACTTTGCAAGCTTACAGGTTTGGCACTCCATACAGATGGCTGTCCGTGTGAATGGGATGCTTCCCAGAGAAGCTAGATGGGATGGTGTAGCCATGCTGGGCTCTGCTTCAGGTTTGATTCTGCTTGTCACACAGCCGCTACAATGGGATGCTTGGAGGCAGAATGCATTCTTAGGCCAGAGAAGTCCTTAAAAATATTAATTCCATTAAAATTGTAGCAAGAAGCAAATGGTGATAAAATGTACAGAATAAGTTGGATTTTCTTTGGGTTTTGAGCAAAAAATAAAAGTAGGTTTGTTGTCTTTAAGTTTGTGGTGGTATTTTTGGTAATCTGTCCATTTTGCTTAATAATGTTTGACACCTCTACTTATGAGCAGTGTGCTGTTGCTATTAATATAAGTGTTTCTCATTCCCTGATCACTTGTTTACTGTATACGTGTCCTGAAATTGGAGATATGGTAATAAAAGGTCTATTTTTGACTTCAGAATATAATAGGACAAACAAGTGCTTAAAATGTATCCATGCATCATTTGAGGACATTGAGATCAGCAGTCTGTTTCCTTTGGTATGAACTGAGACAAACACATGTTGTTTATGCCCTTATATGAGAAGCAGATCAGCCTGCAACACTGGATGATTATCTGGCAAAGGCAAGTTACTCCTATGATTAAAACTTTTTTTTTTTTTGTCTCTCATGGCTTCTGCTATCCTGTGCATCCTAGGAAGACCACTGAGTAAAGACTTTTGCCAATTATAAGATAGTATCTACTCATCTAAAACGTGTTGCTTGTGTTTTGTTTTGTTGTGGCAAAGACTCCCAAATGCCTTGCATATTTTATTTTGTTTTCTGTGTGTGTGTATATGTGTGTGATATCTGAGGTTTGGGGATTTCTTTCTCTGATTTGGTGACCATCTGTTACAGAAGAACTGAGTTCTGATGTCCAGACACCACAGGAGGCTGGAGTGATGGGAAGCCTCATGGCTAAAGTCTCCTGCCTGCCTTTCCCCAGAACACTCTGCTGCCCTGTTTTGTGTCACCATGGGCATTTATGGTGCAGAACTTGCTGGTGGATGTTCAGGATGAGTAGAGCTAGTGAGAATCAGCTAACTGAGTAGGTGGAGAGAACAGAGTTTACTTGTTTGGGCTAAGGAAGTATATAAGCTCTTTAATTGTGGATGTCATCAGATTGCATTCAAGGCTGCTGGGTGTTTCAGCTGCTGCTGGGCTATTAGAGCATTCTGCAGTGTTTTAACATGTTAAACCTTGAAAGGAACAGTTTTCCTTCCTGATGGTCTCTTATTGTTTATCTACAAATGTTATTTTTTCCCCTTATTTTCTGCTTCTGGCGCATGGCTTACCAGTGGGGCACTGCCTGATTTTCTGTTTCTTCAGTTCTGTCATGCAGTTGGTCCTCAACCTACCATGTGGTCCCAGGCTGAGGCTGATGCCAAGTCAGAAACTGACAGAAGTGCTTAGAAACTAAATGAGATTCAAAAGGTGGAATGGAAGTACTAGATCAAACCCAGAGTGTAATGCTGGGCAGCACTATTTGCTGGAGCAAGGTTGATTTAGATATTGTACTTTAAAAATAAATAGATATTTGCCTGTAGTTTGTAGTGGGATAGTTGCTTGTCCTTATTTCCCATGTTTCAGTTCATTGGGAAAGCTGTCATGTAGATGAGATGCATCACCTGTGGATAAGGTACAACATCAGTTGTGTAAAAGAAACATCAATGGTGCCTGCTCATGTTGAGCTGAGAAATAGAAAACAGGAAAAAATATTCATCTTTGCCATGTAACTCATTAAAGATCCCCTTCAGGTGAATAGTTTTTTATTACTTTGAGGTGGAAGTCAGTACTTAAATTAAAAATGTGGCTTTTATCAGTTAGATGGCTCTTCCTGCAAGCTGGTACTGGTATGCTTCAACAGTAGAGCCAGTGCAAGTCTGTTAAGGGAAAGAATGAATACTGTGCATTCGTCATCTAGAAGTAACAGCTGAATTGTTCATTAACACAATAGTTTGAATCCACAGTCTACCCCTCTACTGAATTATAACTTAAATTAGGCTCTTTTTGATGGCTGAATTCGTTGACAGTGCCTTGGTCGTTCTCTATAAACACGCAAGTCTTGCCATTGATTTATTTTTTTTAAGTTCTGTTTAGCACACCACCTCATTTATCCAACAGACATCTTAGTCGTCCTGCATGTTAGAGTTTTAATATATTGGGAAAAGGGCTACAATTTCTTTTCTCAGCAGGAACAGTACGGATTTGTTCTTTTGTTTACTGCCAACTCAAGAGTAAACTCCAGCTCTGATCTGCTAGTAAATGAAGGCTGGTAAAGGAAGAATTATCCAACAGGAATGTGAAGAAATATCTCCATTCATTCTAGTTCAGAGCAAAGCCTCTAAGCTGCTGTTACCCTTTCAAAGTAAAAAGATCTCTTCTCCCCGTCCTCAGCTCAGTTTAGTTTTGTGTAATTAAGATATATTTTTAAAGAAAGAAAACAAAAGGCAAAAATGTTTTATTATGGCACAAAAGAAATGAAGATTGATTAAGCCAGTTTCATGACTCTACGAGCCCTTGTTAGTCCCAGATGTACTACATTAAGTTTTACAGTGCTGACCATAGAAACAGAGAATCTGATCTCATTTTTGTGGTCTGATATATAAAAAACATTATGTACTGGTTATTAATGTTTTATTTTCACATCCAAAGAAATGCAGTGAATGCCTAAACTTTCTCACCAACCAGAACAACCTTACTTTGGTCTGTTAAATGTGGCTTACTAGAGATTAAAATAAAAAGCCTACTTCTGATCTGCAGCCTGCTTTAGGAAGCTCCCAGCAGATACCAGAGCTGCTGTTTAGCACAGAGTTGGCACATAGAACAGAGAAGTGGCAAGTTTTTTGGTGGCAGAAAACCACTCACTAATCCTTTGGGGACTTCTGAGGTATGCTTTTGTGGGGATGCCTGGGTCAGCAAAGTGATTTTTTTGAAATTTTGTGGTCCAGTTAATGTTTGGTAATGTGATAGAATAAATGTTTTTACAATACTTGTTCTACTTATTGGCCAGAAATTGTAGAGAGATGTAGGCTGTTATTGATGGTAAACCGTCCTTGACCCAAATTTTTTCAACACAAAATGCTTATCAAGTAGGAACCAAACCCTCTCTGGAGTGTGAATGTATGACTGAGATGTAACTGTAAAGGAGAAGTTCATCTTCTTTTCCTGTGAAGTTTTAGTGTTCTTATTATAGAGGATACTAGAGATGGCACAAGGTGTGCCTATTTAGGACTAAAATGCAACCTTTAAGTCTTATGCAAAGTATTCAAATAGATGAATTTAAGAAGTTGATACTGGGGGAATTTCTGAACCTGAGAGGAGAAAATTTACAAGTTTTGACATGTGTGGAACAGTTATTTATGTGTGGCTCTCCCTGTCTTTTTCTGTTCAGACTTTTTAAGAATGTTACATGAAGAGAATGTGAGTAATGATATGCACTGGTTTTAGCAATATCTGAATATTTATCCTAGTTCTGTGGTTAAAAGATCAGTATTCAGCCCTTTCTTATGCCATGCATGTTTTTGCAGGGTGAGTTGGTGGAAGTTGATGTCTGAGACCTCGACTGAAATGCTGCATGTTAATCTTGCTTAACATTTGTAGCTTTTATTTCTTTTCCTAAAGGAAGATTGACTATTTTCCCTTGATAACCTCTAAGGCACTCACTTGCAAATAAATGTAGTCTTGGCAGGAAGAAAGAAAGGTAGCTCTTAATATTGAGAAAGATATACTCAGCATGCATCTAAGCAACTGTATACATTTACATAGATTTACTTAGTCTTTATTTTTGTGCTTTTTTGAAAATGATGGATGACTTATCATGTGATTAGTCTTTCAGTTGTGATCTTTTTCAAGCTGCTTTCGGGTGGAAATCAGAGTTTGTAACATGGAAAGCAAACATTTCATTTGCTCTTTTTAAACTACTACACAGTATTAAATGTGCTAAGTATTTAGGGAAAAAAAAAATCTCAGCTTATTTTGTGTTTATAACTAAGCACTGTAACATGACCTGTACCAAA
The DNA here is from genome assembly GCA_018697195.1 of Certhia americana. NCBI lineage: Eukaryota > Metazoa > Chordata > Aves > Passeriformes > Certhiidae > Certhia > Certhia americana. Next base: position 706,508 of record JAGMWU010000021.1, on the reverse strand, counting down.
CTGAAGCCAATGGTTACTTGAGACTGTGCTTGGCAAGACATTGAAGCTGGGAGGTCTCAGCCTTCCACACCTTCTTTTTTTACAGACTGGAAGAAGTAAACTAATTTTACTTGCCTTTTCAGTTCCTAATTTGTTTCCCAGTCTGGAATTAACTAGTGATCATTTTGAACTAAACTGAGTAATTTGAAATGAGGAAAATATTCACCCATCTTGGGAAGATAATATGCTGTCAAAATTTGGTGTATTGCTTTAAGTGGAGTGGTTACAGTGGCTTTGTCAGTGATTTCTCCTCAGCTGACTTGTTTAATTTGCTTTGGAGTTTGGAGCAGCAAACATATTTTGATGTTGTTTAGATTATCTCACACCTAAGATAATATTGTCACTGCAAAAATTTTTGGATTTCAGGTATCTCTATATCGGATGGGTTAATGTTAAAATAAAATTGTGCTCTTAATTGTTCTCATATTCAAACTACATGTTTTCAGAAGGGTGGTTTTAGAATTGCCCTTCCACTGCTGTGGGGATAGATTTCAGGCAATTTATGGTATGCTGAGATAATGTGTTGTGAGTTGCATGTTATTCCCCATTTGGCATTTTTTTAAACCAAGCAGAGTTTTATTGTGTGTAGTTTGTTTGCATCTGCTGAGCCAGCGAGGTGTGAAACCACACACTTGTGGCTCAGTCTCTCTTGAGCTTACTGCAGGTAAGCCTAGTTAGTGAATGGTTTTCTGCTGGGGGTGTTGGGACTATGTGCATTTCAATAGTTCCATCTCACAAATTAAGTGGTCACAAATTGACATGGATTATGTTTGTTAAGAGATTTTTCTTCAGGTAAAATACCAGCAATGTAGAGTAGTTATAGCAATTTTTTTTGCAAATTAAATCAATACTTCATTATGGAAAATAAAATGGATGTATTTGCCTGCATTGCAGACAAGGTAATGGTAGGTACAGATGTGCAGAGCGACTGGATTCCTAAGGAACAGAACATCATTTTTAACACAGATTTTGTTTATCAATGATTGTTTTCTTGTCAGTATTCCTGGCATATGGTGTAACAATATTTTGATGACTGCCAGAAACTACTTTGGTACACTAGTGTGATGTCGGCTAGACACAGAAAAGTAGGCAAGAGTTTGGCTTGACCAGAGCAGGCTTTATGGTTTAATGGGGAGAAAGATGAAGGGAAGTGATAAAAGCCAGAGCTGGCGTTGTGAATGAGCATGGATGGCTCACGACTGCCTGAGTGCCTCGTGAGGGACTAAGGGTTAATGCAGCAGTGGAGCCTCAAGCTTTTTGTGCTGTTTTCAGTCCAAGCCTGGTACTTTGTCACAAACTTAGAAAACAGCAAATCTTCACAGAATGGATGAGATAAAGAAGGATCTCTGAAGATCATGTAGCCCAACCCCCCCAGCTCAAGGCAGAGGCTACTCAAGCAGCTTGCTCAGGATTTTGTCCATTGGAATCTTGTGCTTAAAGCCATGCATGGAGCTTTGTTCTTTGCTGTGTTAACATGTTGTTGACCTTGTTGACGTTGTAATGCTTGGCTCCATTTGACATTACTTTCCACAAAGCATTATCATGTGTGATTTAATGTCTCATCTCAGCACAACAAAATGTTTTTTAAACTTTAAAGTGAAACTGTGCAACCTCTTGGCTATGGAGAGAACTGTTGGTATGAATGAGAGACTGTTTACTGTAGTAGTTTATCAGTCTTTTGAGCATTTAAGGTGAAACTGCTTATTGCCTTTAAACTGAGAAAAACTAGCTGAAACAAACTAGACACCAAAAAAATTCCATAGCTTGGTAAGAGCAAAGCTTGCCTTGGGAAAGGGCATGTACTCACTTCTGTGCTGATGCAGACAACTTAATTACAATTTGTAATGATGTTGGATAGATGCGGAAGACTAATGAAGCTACTTCTACCCAAGCCCTCTACATAGAAGTTTCATTCATGTCCTTGACCTAAGTAAGGAAAAGTATTGGAATGACATGAAGTCCAAATGTGACTTAGTTTGACTTCAATGTGCAGTATTGTGTGCTGCATGCCCTGCAGTAAATGTTGTGCTTTGGTTATTGCGCAGTTTCTGAAATTCCACTGTAAAAGTAGTCATGTGATGGAGCCTCACTGTAGGGAAGTGTTTTCTCTGTACTATTCCTATTGTAGCAAGTTACTCCAAGCATTTCTGAATGGGTCTTATAATTCCTGTATATACAGTCATGCTTTGCCTTTAAGCCTTATCACATTACCCATCCCTCATGTCTGAGGAAGGGTAAGTTTATAAGGGAAGGGTTTGCATGGAATCGCTGAGCTATCTTCTGGTAGCTCTTACGCTGTGAAATACTTCTTGTTTGCACAGGAGTGTGAAATCAGGCAGGAATGCTTAATGTAAATGTAAATTAATGTGTTCTGTACTCATTTGAATGGCTTTGTTCATTCAGATGGTGGCTGAATTGTAATTTTAGACAATTATTTAAATATGAAGTAGTCCCAAACCAATATAGTTACCTATTGGCTTTTACTGATCATGTGAAGCAGTGCATTTTGAATGGATATCTCATTGTAAAGGTGATAATGACCTAACTATTGATGGAGGGGAAAAAAGAGGAACAAAGTCAGAAATGCTAAATAATATATGCATGTATAAATTATATAGTTCAGGTATTATTTGCATCCTTCTGAGATGTACACGAGCATACGTTTGAAAGTATTTTTCTTCTATGTTATAGTATAGCACTGAGGCTTTGAACTGGTTATAATTGTAATAATTGGCTGTTAATCCATTTTTGATAGCCTCCCATAGCAAGTTATTGCTGTTTATCTCTTTTTGAGATTTCCTACTGCCTTAACCATATGCTTTTCCTAGAGATGTGTTGATGGCCACAGTACCTAGAATGGATCTATGTTTAGGTGCAGTCTCCATTGGCTGGATAACTTAGGGTGTACTGGGAGCATCATAGCAAAGCAGTTGATGAAATTCCTGTCCTGGTTCAGCAGTTTCCATCTCCAGTGCTTTGGAAGTTGCTGTTAACTTGTTGTGTGTGCCAAGTTCACGAGAAAAAAACCCCATCATGTAGGTCCCCTACACTTTGAAGCCACCTCATTTTGTTTATGTTTATGGCACAGACTCACAGTTGTAGTAGTGTGGCTATGGGCTGGTTAATTCAGAGTTGGAGTGGAAATGATTGACTTGTTAACCTTTCTTTACTCAGGAGAATGAGTGGTCAGATGATTAGATCTTGTTGGAGGGAGAAAAACTATTTATTTGTATAGGTGTGTGACTAGCAATGGTGTTAAACTTTCTTCAAAACTATAGGAGAGGCTTTTTCTATATGTGTTACTAGTATCCCACTTTGAATATTACATTTTCTCACTTTGTGTTCTTGCAGTAATCATTTTTCCCTTCCATTTGGGTTTGAAAAAAATCAGTGATAGGTACAGTTCCTGGATTCAAAATGGACTGGTATTTGTACTTTTTCCTTGGCCTGTTAAAACATACTCCTGGTTATATATCCCTTGCAGGATCAGCATAGCAAAAAAAGGACAATGAAAGAATTTCATGTGCTCCTTAAATGAGCCTTAAATAAAACAAAGTTTAAAATTAATTGGGACCTACCTTTTAAGCACTTGTCAAATCTTCTCATTGTCAGGTTCTCTTCCCACTTAATGTTCACTTTATATCAAATCAATGTGAGATACATGATAATACTTTCAGCATCACCTAAGTCCCATTAAAAAAACCAAGCACTTGGGTACCCCAAGGCTCATTGGAAGCCAACAGGGCTTGGACTCCAAAATGGCTGTTGCTGTTGGAGGAGGAGATGCTTTTAAGGTCTTTAAAAACGTTGCCTTCTGCTCAAACTAGCTGGTAACACTCAGGACAGGAGTAAGGTAAAAATGCACCAAAGGGAAGGAAAGGCTTAGTTGGCTGCTCATGTGGGCAAGAGAGAAGATGTATTTCTGATAATTAGTATAGGGGATCAAAAATGGGGATCTCTGTTCTCTCTTCTCATAGCCAGCTGGGCTATGGGCTGGCTTCACTCCATCCCTCCAGCAGCATCTGGGCTCTGTGCTGCCTCTGCAGTGGTCCCAGGCAATCCTGCAGTGCCAGGCCCCCAGTGATCCAGGGTCACCCAGTACAGCGTGTGCTAGCTGTGCCTCTGGGAGCTGGGCAGAAGCTGCTGACTTGCTTTGCAGAGGAAGAAACTGAGGCCCAAGGGAAGGTGAGTGCCTTACCCATCTCACTCGCAGCAGGTCTGCAGTAGGGCCTCACTCTTGTTTTCCAGATCCTGCATTGTCTTCAGCCCTAGGACTGCCACTTTTTAATTGGAGAGATGAAGGCCATGTTTTCAGTCCATGTGTGTATTAACCACTTTGAAGTCCTTGTCATCCAGCTGCTGCTTTCTTTTTTGTTTTTTATTTCCTAATTTTGATAGGCTCATTAATAGAGGTGTTCTGTTGTCTCTTCTTGCACCTTGACAGAGCAGTGTGAGTTGGAAGATGTCCATATGCGCTTCCAGTAGTAACAGCAGTCTTCCTGAAACTCGCAAAGAAAACCACCAGGAATGTACTCATACCTATGTGTGGCTTTTAAATACACATAAACACACATATATATGAACATATGTAGCTGTACACGTGTCATTCCATAGTCAGAGTTCTCTTGAAATGGAAATTGCCTCAGCTAGAAAGTGAGGCAGCTCCCGCTGACAAATAAAACCACATGTTTTTAGGAGCTCTAATAGTTGTGCTTCAGGACAGAGAATGTTTCTGTTCCACTATCCTTCAGATGACAGCTGCCACAATGAAGCCTGAATATGAAGAATACATTTTTCTGTGGCTGTATTCTGGGCGCTGAGAAGACTCTACAGTTCAGAACAATAGCAGAATATGGAGCTGCCAGCAGGCAGTCTGAGTGGACAAGTATAATCATGCACCACTCAGCTTTCAAGGAAATTACAGTTAGTGCACTGACTTGCTCATAATAGCAATCCATTGTTTAGCTTAATAACTTATCAGCTCTCCAGGAACCAGCTAGTGATCACTGTCATCATACACTGCTAATCATTCTGTTCTTAAATTATCCCAAGTTGAACTAAGAACCCATCACATCACCTATTAAACCAGCAAACTGAGTGCACTATAATTTTTTTTTAAGCTAGAAGGAACAATATTGCCTACCTTTTTTCTTCTCTTGTTTTGTCATTATCTTTGTCATAAGTAATTATGCCTGTAGGTTTTTTTAAATATCTGGTTGAAAGGACATTGTCAAATTGTATTGGGATATTTTTATATAGGTAGAGTTAATTTTAAATTGTGTGGGTTTTGTGGTAACTACTAGAGAACTGAATCTGAAACCTGCTTTTTAAGGACCTTTGGTTTTCATAAAGCATTTGTGGCAGAGGGATGATTTTTTTATGGTGCTTGTCTGTGGTACCTGGGTTCCAGTCAATCACTAGTAAGTGTAGCCTGAGAATGTCTCTCTTTAGTAGTGAAGAGTGATTATCCCTCTTAAACAAATGTAGAATTTAGGCACTGGAGGATTGCATGATTTACCCAGAGCCATGCAGGGAGCTGTAGAAGAACAGGAAGGAGAAGCAAGCTGGTTTGAGTCCTGATCCCAGTAAGCCTTATATTGTGCTGAATGCATTCTGCCTTCTTACCGAGGGCTTATTTGTGAGTTCTGAGTGGCCAGCACTGAAGGAGCCTTGGAGTGTTTTGTCTGAAGGAAGACTGGCCATGGCTTCATTTGAAGACGTTAATATGAAAGATCCTAGAATGGTGCAAAGTATCAAACCTGTTGGGACACCTTTTTGATTAGGAGTGCAGAGATTTGCAGGTCATGTGAGCTGACCTCCAACCTGTTCCCTGCTTAGGACTAAAATGGTGAGTCTGTTAAAAGGGCAGGGGAAAACATGTGCATGTGCCCAGCTGAAATGGGCCTCCTTGCTGTTCCAAATAGTGCAAGCAGCTGTGGCATAGTATCTCCTGATCTCAGGAATTGTGCAGACTGTGGGGTCAGCTGGTTTTTTATTAGACCGGAACAAGTACACCAGCACTTAAATGAAACCCTGAGCATTTTTGTAGTTTTCTTTAATAGTTTGCTTTGTTTTCATTTCTCCTGTGTCTGTCTTGGAAAGACAATTGTATCTCTTGACTAGAATTAAAATAAGGACCCTTCTGCTCCAAGATTTACTGCCTGGCACATCCTTGTCTGATGAAGTGTCATCTTCCATGTTTTGAGAAGATTCTGTCTGACTGTGATATCTCTGAACCATATGAGAAACCACAGCTATTGTCAAATTATAGTAATAGTCTGGCTCAAATTATATAGGTCTTTTATATTGTATTGAAAAATGTAGATCCAGCCTTTGTTAATAAACAGAAAAGATCATGGTGTTACAAAACAGTGATCTCTACAGAGATTAACCTTTGCATATGCTTCAAATACATCACCTGCTTTTGGCAGCAAGAAGTGAAAAAAATGCTGAGTAGGTATGTCATGTCCCCAAGGTAAGTTCCATAATAAGGAAATACCTGAGCCTTAGAGGTGTGGCTTTTTCTTTTCCATGGGAATATTTCTCACTTCTCTAGGAGTTTATCATCTTCCATTGAAAGAATTGTTCAGGTTGCAAGTCAGTCCTGTTTTTTTGCCTCATGTGTTGTAGGACCAACAAATGGCATTCAGCCCAAACTCCAAGGTTGTACTAGTTTACTGTGTTTTGCACGGTACAAAGCTGAAAAGCATTGCCAGATGAAAAAATAGAATTGAATAGAATTGAATTGGAAAGCCTAAAACCTTCTATTAAACAATGCCAACCTGTTCTTTAATACGACACAATGGCTGTGCAATGATTTATGTTACTGTGTGTTTTGAAATGTGTCTGACGATAGTTACATTTGACCTGAGCTTTCTCTTGCGAGAGATATTTCTTTGCCCTGTCTACAGATACAAGAGTAGAAATGTCAATATTCAAGGCAGTGATTTTGTTACCAATCTGCTTGGGATGCCCTGATAACCCAGTCTTCTGTATAGCAAAGTTAACAAGTTTCTCTGTGTCGACATAGGTGAGTTGGAGTCCGGGCTTAAATATTCATGTTAGAGGGAATATTTCTGTAAAACCCTGTTCATGAAAATTGGACATCAGTATGCTTGAGGTTTCTGGGAAAGTACCCTTTTTTGCTTGGTGTATCGTGCATTAGGATCCTTGGATAATTCATGTTATATTAAAGCCAGGTCTTGATTATCTGTGATGAATTGTGTGAATACTGAAAGTCCTGTACCAAAAGGGTAAAACATCCCCTTTGGATCCAGATGAGCAGACTGGAAACAACATGGCATTTTGTTGTTTGTTTCTCAGCCTTGGAAAATCAGCAAGTGGCAGGATTGCTGATGGTTCTTTCCCCAGCATCACATTCCAGATCCTTGCATGTATGGTTTCTGCTACTTTAACCTTTATTTTACTAAGGCTCTCCCATTCCTTTGTTCTCCTGACTAACTGATGCTTACAGTGCTCCCACCTTTTTGCAGGGCAGCTCCACTGTGGTTTGAAGCCATTGTTTGTTGTGAAGTGTAAATGTGAAGATGCTGGTACTTGGTTTGATGGCTGCCTAAGCCTTGCTCTGTTACCTCTTTCTCTTTTATTGCTGCCTCTGTGACTCTGAGATTCTGTTCAATGCTGATCTGTTGAAGAAAAAAATCCATGGTGGCTCAGTGTCATCATTTCAAAGATCAGGTATTCACCAGCCTCTTGATGAAGAGGTTTAAGAAAAAATTATTTTGCTGCTTGGGCATAAAAATGCTGTTAAAGAGTATAACTAGCTCAGGAACTCCTTTGCCCTGTGAGTCTGGCCAGAGAGAAACTTTTACTCCATTTAAGCCATGAGTCTGCACCTTTGGTAGGCTTTTTCAGTGATAATTTGCTTACAGCTGTCTGTGCTGCTCAGGAGGAAGCTGTGATGCCTCACATGGAGGATAGCCTGTGATGCCTCAGAACAGCTCTCAGACTGTTCAGCAATACTGGGCTGCCATGCTGGGAGGGTGAGGATGCAGGGCAGAAAGAAGAAAGAAAACTTGTGTGTAAATTTTGGGGTTTGGGCTGAGTCTTTTTTTTTTTTTTCTTTTTTTTTAAATTGAAGGGAACATCTTTTCTAGACATCTGTTGTTTAAGCTCAGGTGAAGAGATTGATTCCTTCAGTACAGGTGGCAAGAGTTGCCACTATGGTTTACAGCAGGAAAGTCTGAACTTTGCTACTGCTCAAATGACTGTGGTAAAATCATCCAGTCTTTTTATCTTTATCGAATGTTTCCCTCATTTTGGAGGCAAGGATTTGATAAAGATTAAATGATTGGATCTGAACTCAGTTTAGAGCCTCATTTTGTCCTTTTTTCAGGTACCTGTGTTGTTGTATTACAGCTGGAAGCAATACAGGCTCATTGTAATACAAGCAATACTCTCAGTTGAGGAAGAAGTTAACAGGAGCAATGCTAAATGGTTTTTTTATAGACAGTGAGCAAGCATATAAGCCTAAATACCAGGAGAAATCTTCAGTCAGTTGCAAGCAGTGGCCACATTGACATTAACATATTTGGAAATGACAAACTTTGTACCTATATGTTGGTAGATTCAAGTGTTACTTGCTTTTTCCAGTACACTTATGTTCAGTTCTTCAAGCAGAAGATGCTGCCCAGTGTTCACACAGCTCTAGAATGACGCCTCACGCACCACCTTAAACTCCACAGCAGTTGTAGCTTTGCTTTTTGTAGTCTCAGTCAAAAATTAATCTTATTTTACAGAAATCCAGTAAATTACGCTTCAGCTTTTCTTTGGACAGGTCAGCAGTGATTTGCTTGGAAACTTTGGCATACTGTTGAATTTCTGCTGTGGTGAAAGCTTGCCTATGATTTAATCTAAAAGATTCCCTTTCCTTCCCTCCCCTGCCATTTATTTACCTCAGCACAAAATTATTACTTTAACACTGTGTGAATTGATTCCCATGAAGGTAACACCCTTCCCCACAGAGTGAGTGCCCTGGCACTGGAGCTTCCCAGGAAATCTGTCAAAACTGCTTTACCTTGGCCTTCATACCTTCACTATGTCTAACATTGCTCTTAAACCAGTAGTAAACTTCAGTCCAGGCTTGCATGCTGATAGATTTGAAGCAACAAGCTCTGTAACGTTACTTTTGGTGTTTTTACCCATGTGTTTGTATGGCCACATGGAGCCTCCTCCTGAAATGTTTCTAGCTTCCCCAGATTACTGTCTGGGAGCGTGTTTCCTTCTTGATCCATTATAGAAAATCAGTGTTATATAGTTACATGGCACCAAAATAGTGAATTGAATGTAATACCTGCATCCAAAATTAGGAAGCATCTTTGTGGGAGACTGGCTTCAGTGGAATTATCTGATATTCTGGTTAACTGGTTCATTGCTGACTTTCTCAGAACCCCATACTGTCCCTTAGTAATTTTCTTTCAAAATTAACCTGGTTTTTCTGGTCTGTGTAGTTTGTCCTTAAATAAACGAAGTGCTTGGGGTTTGGGGGATTGTATTTACTCATTTTCAGATTACATTTTGGTTCCTTCACTGACTGTCTCTAGCTTGCTGCCTTTCGAAAGAGTCTGCAGATTCTGTACTGATGGCTGCTCAATCTGTTGCCTCTCATTCCTTGTCTTGTACTTGTTTCAACATATCATAACTGTTCTACTGGCTCCCTCAAGCCCTGTAGGGCCTTGTTATGTCAGGGTGTGTGGGAGATGGTTGTGTATATTTTTGTTGTTGAGGGAATCTCATTTTGCATTCTTTATCTTTTATATATCAGGCTTTGGAGGTATTTGGTTCTTCCCAAAATGTAGTGTTTTGAAATGTTCAGCTGGCTAAAGCCTTTGCTGCTGAAGCACAGAGGTTGTTGGGTGTAGCTGAGCAGGCTTCTTGGGGCAGAGAGTGTGCAAGGAGCTGGAACGCAGGCTGGGAACATGCAATATATATAGGTGGTATACTGTGGGCAAGATCAATGCCATGATAAAACTTACACTGAAGTCACAGTCTTGATACATGACTACTAAATCTGTTTTCAGATGGTTAAACTATGTAATGACAAAGCCTTTAATCTTCTCTTTCCTTCTCTCTCCATCCTGTTCTTTCGCATACACAGATACACAATCATCTTTTTCATTCTTCTTTCTCTTTAGTCTGCAGAAGGCAAATTCCTGCAGCATTCCTGACATAAGGAAGGAAGCTGATAATGCTGGTGTGTAATGCTGAAGCAGGAGCTGAAGCTACAGCTGTTTAATAGCTTCCAACACAGGGCTCTTGCATTTTAGCTGGGGGAAGATTCCTGAGTGAAGCCTTGCAAGGGCACTGTGTCCTCTTGTTTACATCCAAGTCCAGTTGTGTGCCCGAGTGCCCTCTTTGGGAGAAGGCAGGGGTTGTGTAGCAACTACAGCACCAGGAACCAGGATTCCTAGCTTCTATTCTTAGCGCAGCAACCAATTTGTTGTAAAGCCTTTGGCAAATCATTCAGGCCTAATCCTGCACATACAGCAGCCCCCAACAAAGTCCTTTCTGCTTTTCTCTGGGGACAGAGGATCAGCTTCTTAGCTTCTTCTTTTCTTGCACTCTGGAGGACCAGTGAATTGAAAAATATGCAAGAAAGTGTGATAATTTGTTCATGTTTATGAAGCAGTGACGTGGACATCACTGTGTGATGTGTGTGATCTTGCATCCATAAAGGGAGATTGATTGATTGCTGTTATCAGCTGGATCTCTGGAGCTCAGGATTTTTGGCCTCTCTCATCAGAATGCAGTTTTACATGATTATACAGGATAATGCTGGAAATGCCTCTGCACTGTCCAGATGGCAGGGTCAATGTAGCGTGGACCTTGCTCAACTGCTTTGTGTGCCAGGATAAGTGCTGCTGCCTTTCTCTCTTTACGCTACTGTCACAACTAGAAATTGAGGAATTCTATGACTGTTGATGAACTCTGCAAGATGGAAATTAATATCTACAGAGACATCTGCTTTTATTGACCTTAAAATAATTTCCCACCCTTTTGCAAAGGTTTGGGAATGGCGCTGCTCGTTTTTCTGTGGTACTTTTGCTTCAAAATGATCTGAGCTGCAATCTGAAAATGGAATGGTGTAAAAAACATTCTGGGCTAGAGTTAATTTCAGGAGTACCTTGTAAGATAAAAGGTCATTACAAAAAGGTACTTTAATGTGCAACCTCCTTGCCTTTACATTTGGCTGTGCTGTATTTTGTAGCATGTGCAGTTCTGGTATCTGCTGAGTGCAGCATCTTGCTCTGCTGATTTGTGTAAGGCTTTATTTGCCTGCTGCAGGGACAGAGGTGGATTAATCTGTAGGGCTGTCGGCAGAAATCCGTTAGTAGGCTTTTGAGGGGAGATCAGCTTGAAGAAAACACAACTTGATTTTTGTGTCAGTTGAATTTTTGATAATATTACAGAAAGTTTCATCTCTTTGTAAACTTAGTCCTGAAAACACAGAGCCTGGTAGGGGATTTTTTTAGGTAGGTAATGTTTTAGTGTAGTGCTCTTGCCTGTGAAGAGACAGGGCTGTCCCAGAGCTCACAGATGCTTGACAAATAAGGTTCAATAGTAGGCATGCCTTGCTGAATAAATTATTTAGTTAAAATAAGAGACATAAGAGCAGAACTATTACCTTCCATGCCACTCAGGCTGGGACAACATTCTCCTTTCCTCTCTCCTCAGTGAATGAAAATATTATCCTGTCTCCCACGGCAAGTAATTTTTGGGAGCTGGAGGGGCAATGATTCAAAGAGCACAGGTAGCCCACAGTCAGAAGCTTCTAGTTTGTTGGGTGCTACATGCCTGTAGTTTTAAATATACGTATCAATTTGTTGGTCTCTCTCCAGCTTTACAGTTTTTCTATTGTCTCTGTCTGCATTTGAGGCAGTAAACTGGAGCTGCCACCAGTGCTAGCGACTCCTGGTCCTCCTGGAACTTCACCAAGGGATGGACCTGTCCCAACCCCTAGGGCTGGGTCTGTCCCCCCCAAATAATGATGATGATAGCAACACTATCTATCATACTGTTCTTGGCAGTCACTGTGTGGTTATGATTCGGAGCCCTTGTTCAGCAGTCTCCTGTACTTTAAAGATATTCTCCTCATGTTGCTCTAATGCTTATCCAGATGTATTTTCTCTTCCTGAAAGTATAGGAGTCTCTTGCTTTCCTGTCTGCTCTCTCCTTCTCAGTTGCTAGAGGCCTCCTGCCTTGAAGGGGAAGTGTCGGAGTCCAGAACACTCCTCTGACTGTCCTGCGTGATTCCAGACCTGGACAGGGGGCTGGGAAACCTTGGCAAGGAGTCAAAAACTCCTGTGCCTTCGATTTTATCCCATGGGAGAAATTACAACCTCTGTGTGAGGATTTACAAACCACGAGAGTTTAAGTAGGGTGATAGTTAGTCACAGGGTGAAAAATAGATTTATAGAGTTTTTAGGCTGATAAGCAGAAAAACACAAAATGGAGTCTCCATGTGGCTTTGGGGCTTCTTCTTCCTTCTTCACCTGCTCCATTTTCTGCCGTGGCATGGGCATCTTTGGTTGGTTTAGAGTAGAGCCTGACTTCCTAACATGAAAAATAGGTATTGGGAATCTTTTGTAAACAAAGTAGACAGTAACTTTTAGTATAAAGATGCTCGTCACCTTTGAGGCGGTGTTATTCGCTGTGAAGTGGCCTGCTGAATGGATCTCTGTAGGTCAGGGAAAAAAAATGTATAGATAAGAGAGAATAAACAACCTTGAAAAAGCAGAGGAGATGGCTCTCGGTCTTTTCTTCGATCTTGGTGCTGGGCAAAAATCTGCATTCTTGGGAAGAACAAAAACACACAGAAACCCAAGAGGGAAGGCTGTCAGAAGGAACTTGTTTGCTGCAGTCCTGCCTGAGGGCACCAGTACCCCTGCAGGCAAGGCATGGGATAAGTTTTGGGTTTTGGAGTAAGTTGACTGGTTTGTGTGTGTTTGGAGGACATGGAACTAATTTTTCTTCCCACGTCCTTGGTCGAGAAGGTGGCAGCCCCCTGTGTACTTCTCACCAAAAAAGAGCAGGAAGGCTCATCCCCAACAAAACTGCCATCAGGAAAGGGGTCAGAAAAAAACCCCTTTGCTCTACTTCTCCAGGTACTGCACTGGACTAGCATCTCAAGATGCGTTTAAATGCAGCCTAGTGTTGACTTAGTTGTGCACTGGCTGACTTTAGTGTTTTTATTAAAGCCTGCCCAAAAACTAATTGAGGCTCTTTGACTCCTTTCTACACTGCTAGGTTTTTTTCCATTAGTTTTACTAAGGTTCCAGCCAGAAAGCAGGTTTTTGGTCATTTTGTGTCAATCTCCTTCTGTTGACACTAGAGCATTGTGTGATTTAGGGCTTTGTTTTCAGCCATGATATGAAGGCTAATTACTTCCTTCTGGCATCCTCTCAGTCAGAAAGCATGGGAGTTAATCTTTCAAAAAGAGAAAAGCAGAGAAAAAATTTTGAATGCCTAGAAGTGTTTGATAAGTCCCTAGATTTGAATTTATTCTTCATAGTGTAATGACAACAAACCATTAGGAGCTAAGCTCTAAACTCCATAGCTCTGTCTCTGTGGAAACAATTTTCTATTTGGCTGTTTGTCCTCATTGGGTATAATTTTGCAGTTACAATTTAACCTATGCCTCAGGATGTTCAGTAATTAAGGGTATGGATATTTATTGTTTATATAAAAGTAAGTATTTGTCTTGTTTCAGCCTTGTGACTTGCTTTGATTATCCATTATCTTCTAGATAATTAAACTATATATTTTCTCCCTGTCTCTTTCTTCATATTCTCTCTTGCCTTAATTTGATAACAGAGGGAGAAACTGCTTTGGAAACTATCAGGAAACTTGGAGCACTAGTAGATTTTTTCAGTGGAAAAGTGTGTGATGGTTTCACAGAGATTCCAACCTGAAGGCAGGCTGCTGTGCAGTATGGGAAAAAAAAGGTTATTGCTCCTCATCAAGTGCCACTTTAATACAACCGAGGGAATATCAGCTCTTGGGTTGACCCATGTAACAGAAGACTGACAAAGCTGAAAGGAATCATATTTCACTTCCAATTAAAGCAGCTGTCATTACACTTTTCTATAAAATTTCTGCATGGTCTAGGCAGTAAGGAATGTAGCCCTGCATTAGAAAATGCAGTATTCCACAATGCAGTGTAAATCCCAGATAGTTTGGGAATGTCTCTCTGTAAACAACATCCTTGATAGGAAAGTACGCTTTTATAAAAGCTTGATTTTTGTTAGATGGTTGGTTTTGTTCAAGGGTCAGCATTCAGTGTTCCCAACATCACCAGTTCATCAGGCCGCCTTAGGCCATGCAAAACTTCAAGCACATTAGTCACTCCATTTAAATGTTATTAGCTAGGTATAGGGTTAAGTAACTTGGTAAATTGGGAATGCAAGTTGTCATAGGGACTGGAGAAGTGTTCCCCAAGTCTCTCCATCTGGTCGTGACCCCTTTGGCAGAAGAAAAGTCAGGTGATCCTTTTGAAGATGGTCAGATTCAAAGGCAATAAAGCCAGCCAACTTGCTTTATAAGCAGTTAAGTTCTGTAGAGCATCACAAAAAATAGCTTTTCATCCCTGGGATCACCACAAAGATGCCTCAGGCCAACAAGAAGTTTGTATGGTGCTGGATGTGGGAATGAGTTACCATTTTGCTTATATGCTCACAAATAATATAACAGAAATTCATATGAATTTTAAATCTCTCCTACAGAGTGGGACATCACGACTGTCTGAACCATTTTAAATATTTGGAATAGAGGGATTACAATTCCATAAATGTTTTACAGAGGTCTTAACTTTTTGAAAGTGCTTATGATATTTTTCAAGACCTTTTTGACAGAATACATAAAGAATATATTAAAAAACAATAATGCTGTGTGCCTACAAGCTTTGTACCAAGGGAGATTTTACAGCCTGCACATAGCTGTGGCTATTTTTCATGCATTAAAAAATTACCTAAAAAAAGCATTTTTCACTTAGATCAAGTATACAGACATTGTCCAAAAGGTGCAAATAATTTTGAAATCTTGATATAGACATTTTTTTTAAAAATAGAGCTATTCTTATTTGTGTTCCAGTGTAAGCTGCTTCAGTTACACAGGCATTGTGTTTATTTTGCTTTTTCTGTTCAAATGCCTAATATACATATCCTTGGGCTTCATATGATATGATACTACAACCTTTAAGAAAGGCTCATATCACAGGAGCAGTGACTGTGAAACAAATCATCAATCCTGAATTTATTGCAAGTGGAATCACAAAGTGTCATATATCTCTTGACAGTCATAAGTTGGAAATTTAAAGAAAAGATACAGAAATTACTGGGTTTTAAAGCTTGATGAGTGTCTAACTGTATCTTCAGCTGAAAAATAGGATGGGATCTGACTTCGTGATTGAGCCTGTTTAGGGTTTCTTAGATGGCTCTCAAACAAGGTTTTGGGTTTTGGTTGTACTTCTGAAGAGCAAATCTACCCACATTCTCAGTGAGGGGCTGCTTTACTCAGCATCACCCCTGAGCACTGCTGTTACTGACTTCACAGGTGTGATTGTATAGTGTCACTTGTGTTGGAGACAACACTGAAATGCCCTGAATTGTGCTAAGGGATCTGCATGGGAAACTGCTCTGGTTTGAAGTTTTTCCATATTTGGCCATTCAGGTTGTAAAAGATAATTTGTACTTTTAAGAAGAAACATGCGATAAGAAGGAAAACCAGCACAGCACAACATGGGCTGATGGCATCTGCTCAACAGTCAGGGACTTGCCAGGGGCCAGATGGGAAGAATGGGATGTAGTGGGCTGGTTGGAGTTACTTGTCCAAGGGTGTAAGGTCTGTGCTGCACAATAGGTCACAGTCAGAGAAAACACTGCTCAGAGGCCTCTCATAGGTGGCCAGCTGTTTCAGAAGTGGTGTTACCACAACCTCTGAATAGAAATAATTGTCAATGGAACAGCAGCATTTCATGAAGAGTGGTTACGGTGTGGAACACCTGCATGAGGTAGGTGCTGCCTGGTCATTCCATTTTCAGCACCAACATACCCAAAATCCCCATGAGGCTGGGCCCTAAGAAACAGGAAGACTGGTTTTAAAAAGCAAGTTTCTTTCTGTGCTTAGTATCCAGGCTTTCAGTTTAGATTTGTCTGCAAACAAGCCTAGGCCTATTTATTTATTTATTTATTTGATTAGTTTCATCTTGAGTAATCATGTTATTTGAGGTAGAGATTTAGAGAAATTGTACTTGCTTTGTTAACCATGTTGCAATGAGTGATAGTTCAGGATTATGCAGAAGGCTAAATGAGGAGAGAGGTTTGCCTCAAAGCTTACAGTTCCTGGTCTCTCCAGCTTTATGGAAATCACTCATCTGAATGTAATTCCATGCCTTTGCAGAAAAAAGTTCTTCCTTTTCTCAACTTCTTCCCATTGCTTTCTCCACTACCCAAAACATTTTGATTTAAACTCTAGGTGTAAATATGGTTCTGAAGAAAACTGGTATGGAGGCTTTGGATACCAGAGCAGCATTGTTTGATTGACTTTGAGACAAATAATCAAGCTGTTGTTTTCATATAATAGACATTTAAACAAATATTCATGACTGTATAAAGAGTAGTCACAAGACTTATGTTACATCTGAGTATCAAGAGCTTTTATTTCTTGTCTCAAGCCAATTTTTGACGACATCTAGAATTTCCTGCATGAGAGACTGGAGATATGTAGCTGTGTAGTATGAGATTAACATGGTGAGCAATAGTTTGATTCGATAACAAAGGACATCTGTTGGAAACTCTTCTTGGAAGAACAGTGGCAGACCCTGGTTAACAGGCAGAAGAGACTGAAATAGCAAGTAAATAAATGATGGAGAAAGGAACCTCCTTTTCTGCCTTTGAAACAGCCATTTTTGCAAGTTTTGAGCCTGTGCAGTTGAAGGAATATAACTGCTCCTATGATTTTGGCTGGTGCTTGAATGGATAAATGGTTGCACACCTTTGTATTACAAAAGATTTGCAGTGCCATCAACAAGTAACTTCCATGAAATCCCTGTTTGAAGAGCTCCCAGGTTGAGCCCTTCATGAAACCTTTCAGCATGGTGGACAGGGTTGCCCAGTGGCCACTTTCTGTAAGTGCCATGTGCTGGACTGGCTTCTGTGGTCTTTCCACCAGCACCAGGATCTCCTCCAGCAGACATATGTGTGTGTGATACAAGTGCAGGTTTTATTCAGGGGCTGCTTGAGGGAACCACCTTCCTTCTGCAACACTTAATTTCTTTTTCCTGACCTTGATCTTTGCATTTCTGTCTTCCAGGAGGTTTTGTCTGACAGCCACAGGAGGCTTGTCCTGCCTCAGCATAAGGCAGGCCACAGTTTACATCCCTTTGTAGCAGAGTGATTTTTCCCTCATGTCGTGCTCCTCTGAGCCGTGGTGCTGCTGTGTTACTGCACTGCAACACTTGGGTTGCCTGATGTTTGCTGGGGGAGTGTGAGCAGGGGTGAAAACAGAACCCAGGAGTTAGGGTAGTACTGGGGCCACATAATCTATCTTTATACTTGGGGGTGGGGGCAAATTGTGGGCCACTGTTGTGTGCTAGTAGTGTTTGGTAATTCATGAGGCTTCACTTCATGGCCAAGGATCAGTTGACTGGACCCTGTGCTCAGCTGAGGTTCAGCATATTTCAGTGTCTGAGCACAGGCAGGAGGGTTGGGTGATGAAGGCATTTGGTTTTGCAGCTGTTTTCCTTGTGAGAGGCATTTATTTTAAAGTTTCTCTCAATCCTTCTGGCAACTTCTGCATCACATCCCTAATCTGCTGGCTGGCCAGCACATATGATATGAATCCTCTCCCTTGTGCTTTTTGCTTTGGTTCCTGTTACAGGTGGGAAGCTCAAGACCCTGACTCAGTATGACTATAGGTGCCTTGTTTTCCTTGTGAGAGCCCAGGCTGACTGTTCACATATCAGAATGGCTCCCTGCCATGATTTCACACTCTGTAGGAGAGATTTAAAATTCATTCATCTGTTATTTGTGAACATACAATCCAAATAGTACTTCTTTCCTACATTCTGCACTATAGAGACTTCTTGTTAGCCTGAGGCAGCTTTGTGGTGATCCCAGGGACTAAAAGTCCTAGTTTTTTGACATTGGATATTTAAAAAATAGCTACAGAGAGCAGCTCCCTTTTCTCAAAAATGAACAGTTGTGTAGATGCCCTCTCAGCAATCAGATCCTATGCAATGGACTGGGTGCCCTGTGACAAAGAACTGGGCAGCTTGTTTAATTACTACAGTATATAATGAACTTCCTGTTTTGAGGAATATCTCATTGGCTTGTAAGAGATCTTTCCACATCACTTGCACTTGGGGGGTTTTGGGAGGTTGTTAGGTTGTTTGCTTGTTTTTTGTTTGTTTGGTGTGGGTTTTGTGCGAATTCCTGATTTTGGTTTTTGTTTGTTGTTGTATCACATCGAAGTATGATAAGGAACTTCAGGCCTGATTTGGGAGAGATTGTCCCAGCCCTAAAATGGTTGTGCAGATCGCTTAGACCTGTCTTAGCATGCAGTTTTGATGAGGAGATAGATGTAATTTGGAAGGGTAGTTTCCATAACATTGCATTTCTTAAAAAATGTATTTGGAATGTTTTATGATGTGGTGTGCTGGTCTTCACTGGGATACAATTAGTCTTCTTCACAGCAGCCTGATTTGGTTTTCTGCAGGAAACAGTGATGATAAATGATAACTTGGGGATATTTTCATTATCTCTGAGCACTGTTTGCACAGAGCTGAGGCCTTTTCTGCTCCTCACCCCACCAGTGAGGAGGCTGGGGGTGCACAAGGACTTGGGGAGGACACAGCTGACCCCAGCTGACCCCAAGGTCATCCCAGATGGTTTGGTGTCATGCTCAGCATACAGAACAGGGGGAAGAAGGGAGGGGTGGACATTCAGAGTGATGGCATTTTCTCTTCCAGGCCATATCCACCAGGATGGAACCCTGCTGTCCTGGGGATGCCCAAACATTTGCCTGTGATGAGAACTGGGAATGAATTCCTTGGTTTGGTTTGCTTTTCTTGTCTTTGTGGCTTTTGCTTTCGCTATTAAACTGTCTTTATCTCAGCCCATGAGTTTTGTTTTTTATCCTTCCAGCTCCCTTTCCCATCCCACTGTAGGGGGAGGAAGCAAGCAGCTGTGTGGGGCTGAGTTGCTGTCCAGGGTTAAACCATGAAACATGGATGGATTTTGATGAAAAATTGTTAATCCTTAAGCTTGTTTTGAATTTTCACTTGTTAGCTTATGCAAACAGGCCAGTTTAGACAGAGGAGTAAAATCACCTTGCTGAACTGAGAACAAAAGAAAGCTTTAAAGCCTTTTCATGTGCAATAATTTCCTTGTTGTTAGTGTCTCAAGCAAGTTAAGTCCCCAGTTCCTGCCACATGCACTTGTGACTATCTGGGTTTGTTGGAAAAGCTTCACTTTGGGCCCAGGCAGCATTGTGAGTGCAGGCAGAGACACGCACCCAGTGAGTCAGGGCAGGGAAGCCTACTCTATTCTTCTGCAACTTCCCCAGGGCTGTGTTTGCTCCTGCAGCAGCACAATTTTGCAATTGGAACAAACTGCAGATGAACACTTAGCAGTGGTTAACTCCAGCAAAACTATAGGAAATACACTGGCATGTGTGCTTCAGCAGATTAATTTCTTTTTTGTTTCCTGCTGAAGTGCTTCCCAGAGCATGTTGCATACAGAGATATATCAAACAAATTTCTTGAGCTTTCTGGATTTTAAGAGTCATCAAACTCTGTTTTCAGCTTTCAACAAGTTTTCTTGGTAGCTGGGGTAAGATGTGAGGCTAACACTGGAATGGCCTTGCCCATCCTGTGGCCCTGTGGTGTAATCACTCTGCACTTACAGCATGAGCCACCGGGCTCCCATTACACTTATGAACTTATATTTGGGGATGAGGGTGAGCTTTACAAGCAGAAGGTCCCTCAAGCATTGCTGCATCACAGCAGGGCTGGGGGTAAGTGCCTGGCTGCCATCACTGCCTCGAGTGGCTCAGTTGTCTGCTGCCAGGTGGTCTGGTCCAAGAGACCCAGACTGCTGAGTCTGGGTATCAATGTGTTCAGCCTTTGCTGTGATGCCTGTGCTGTTTCATGGGCTTGGTTCTGGGGATTTGTAGAATTTGCTGGGTTTTTTATTTTTCTCCCCATTTTCAAATCATTAGAGTTTTGACACCTCCAAATTGTTCAC
The DNA here is from genome assembly GCA_018697195.1 of Certhia americana. Lineage (NCBI taxonomy): Eukaryota > Metazoa > Chordata > Aves > Passeriformes > Certhiidae > Certhia > Certhia americana. Next base: position 686,208 of record JAGMWU010000021.1, on the reverse strand, counting down.
AAAAAGACAGCTTTTAACCCATAAATTAAACCAATTCTCCTTTCCAAAATATTTCTCACCAAGGAATTTGCTGCCTACTACAGTGAATCCAGTTTCATTGATGGGATTTTCAAAGGACTGAGATCAGTGTGAGCCCTTACTGGTCAAGTCTGCAGTCAGGCAACCTGTCTTCCTTGTCCTCTGAAACTGAAAAACCTGGTGGGAAATTCTCTTGTTACCTAGTAGAGCTAATCATTAATTAGCAGGGGATGAAGTACACCAAACAATCTGCTATGCCAGATGGATGCTTCAATGTTAATTTATGTTCTTAAAATAACTGGACATAGATATGCTCTGCACCATGGCCTAAATCTTGCTTTTGTTGAATTCAGTGATAAAAATTATGTTGGCTTTAGTGATCGAAGTGCATATTTCTTTGAGAAAAATGTAATTTGGCATCAAACTGTAGCAGTGAAAATGAAATGAATAAAAGCTGTCCAGAGCAGTGGACTTTACCTTCTTACACAGGGGCACATTGGTGAAAAAATGAAGTTTTGTTTTTATCTCCCTAGAGCATTTCTATTATCTGAATGCCAAGAAATGAGTAATTTGGTTTGGTTTTGGGTTTTCTGTTTTGTTCCTGTGAATTTCTTATGTGTCTTTCTAAGAGAGTTGGAACTAAAGCCTAGACTTGGAAAAGTTAAGCTGTATGTTGCTTTGTCTTTGAAAGCCTTGTGAAGGAGGCCAAAAGAGAAAAACAGTTAAGTTAAAAAAAAGTTGTGGTGATGGTTTATTCTACCACACTTAATTTTAAATAAAGAAGGCCACGAATTTCTTTCCATATTTTTCTTCTGTTCTTCCATTTCATTGGGGTTTTTCCTTTTTCCATTTAGCTTCTCATAGCCAGCAGTTGCTGTGCCTGACAGATCTTCATGAACTACCTGTTGGGGAATGACAGAGCTCATTGATAATCTGCAGTCAGGCTTCAGTGGCATACTGAAAGCTGTTCCTGCTGGCTGGAGGGAGAATATGGCCCACCGTCTTTGTGTTGCAGGGAGAGCTTGCAAGTGAGAGTTTGGGGGAGCTCTTGATTGTATTAGTAGTTCATCCACATTTTGTAAAAGGCAGTGGATTTGTTCTGTCATGCTCATGCAAGGAGACAGGTATTTACTGAAGGTATTGTTTGTAAAGCTGCAGAAGAGGCAGGCCCTGGAGGACGGAAGAAATTTGAATTATTCTGCTTTTTTCTTTTTCATTGAAATTAAAAATAACGATGACGCATCTTACCAGTTTTTAACAATAATAAGCTTTCTACACTTTTAGCTGTGTCCAGATGAATTTAATAGTTATTTATAGGATAAATTGTGTAATCAAAAAGCCAATTTAAATCTTCTTTAGTATCCTTTAAAAATAAAGCACTATGTAGTATGCACAGACTGATTTCACAAGCTTCAATTCTATTTTCAAGGTTTAACCAAAACATTGAATTACTTTTACTTTTGTGATACTGTGAGGATTGTTTTTTAATTAAATGAAGTGGTTTAACATGCTCTAATTGTTCTTTTTTTAGCAAATGTGTCTAACACTTGATAGAGAGGGGCTGGTTATGGGAATGAGACAATGCTGTTTTGCCTCATTTATCTGAGAGCTGGGTAAATATTACTTGAGGATCAGGGAGGGAGAAGTTATTGATGACTTCCTTCTTTTTACAGCCATGTCCAAATCTCAGGATGTTTGTGTGCAAAGCGCAGGAGGAGATGATGTGTACAGGTTAAATTGTCTGATCCTCACTTGTGCTGTAGGAGCAGCTTATTCCCACAGTACACAGCAAAAAGCAGAGGCTGAGCAAGTGTGGTGGGCTGACCTTGGCTGACACAAAGTACCCATCTAGCTGCTCTATTGCTTACCTTCCTAGCTGGACAGGGGAGAGAAAATAAGGTGCAAAACAACTAGTAGGTTGAGATAAGGCAGTTTACTAAAGCAAAAGTTTGCAGGTGTGCAGGCAAAGAGTAAAATCAGTTTTATTCCCTACTTTGCATCAGCAAGTGCTTTCTGGCCTCTTCTGGGGAAGCAGGGCGTCAGCACACATGGTGGTAGCTTGGAAAGACAAACATCTTAAATAATGAATGTCCCGCCTTCCTCCTTTTCTTAGCTTTTATATGTGAGCTAATGTCATATGGTCTGGCATGTCCCTTTGGTTAATTTGGGACAGCTGGCCTGGTTGTATCCACAGCCCCTTGTTGGGGGGGACTGTTGAGGGGACAGTGGTGATGCTGTTCCAGTGCTGCTCAGCAGCACCAAAACCCTGGTGTGTCATCAACACCTGTCCACATCCCAGTGCAAAGCACAGCACTGTGAGGGCTGCTGTGGGGAAATGAGCTCCATCTCAGCCAGGCATAATACAGCAAGTCATTCGTTCAACTCATTCTTACTCCCTGATGTACTCTCAGCCCACTTTTAAGGTTATACTGAAACCTAAATATACATTTCCCTGAAAAAACATGCTATAAATAATAAACTATTTCTTCACCAAAACAGCACAAGAAGTTCTGTGCTTTTTAAAACAAGGCGAGGGATGAACTTAAGTGGGGTCAAAGCTACTGCAGAACAACCTGTACTTGACTTTTCCTGCTGTGCAGTCTGGCATGGCCCAGAAGGTGGGTGTGGGCCCTGCAGGGACTGAGCCCCTTTCAAGGGCTGTGTCCCAATGTAAGGAAGTTGGACAAGGGAACAGCACTTGGCCCTTTCCTCACCAGTATACACATGATCCAGAGTGTGGTGAGGAAACCTAGGCTTTGTTAGCATGGTGCAGCTTTCAGGAGACTTGAAAGGAGGATCCTTGGTTCTTCCAGTAGGCTTGGTGTTAGTGTAGAAGATGAGTAAAACTCATGTTTTAGGTTTAGGAATGGTATTTCCCAATTTAATGCTCCCACTGAGACTCTTGAAGCTGTGTTCCCACTGGCTCAATCACCTCCTTCTTCCCTTTGATGTAAGGAGAGGAGAATTGGAGGCATGAAAGGTAAGGACCACAGGTTGAGATAAGAAGAATTTACTGGAAGCAGCAATGAGATAAGAAAACAAATAGTAACAGCAACAGTACTGCTGACAGAGGGTACAACCCAGGCAAATTTACATGGAAACCCCCCCCCCCCCCCCAACAGATTCCTCTGCCACAAGATTCCCTTCTTCCCGGTCCCTGGCAATGACATGAGATGACAGAATAACCTTTAGAATAACCTGGAGCCCTGGCCATGCCCCCTCCTGGCTACTGCAAAAATTGACCCTATCCTGGCCAGAACCAGGACAAACTATCTGAGGAGAAGCTTAATTCAAGGAGATTTGAAGGGGCTGGGACAAGGAGGCTACACAGCAACAGACGAAAGTGTGACAAAATCTGGGAAAATGAGACATGTTCACTTAATCTTGCAGTTGTAATGGGCTTTCCTTCTCCTTCAGAGTAAACATTAAGATTTGCAGAGAGCACGAAGGTTTGGATCAGAGCTGAGCCATAGCCAGGCACTTTGGTACTGAAATCAACTTTCTTTATTACTCCTAAAAATGAGAGTTGGCTTTAGATTAATCCTACCCCTCATCTCTTGCTTGCTGCAGGATTTTCCTTTTCTTCTGTCCTGCTTCCTATTCCTTTTAATCTCTCTCCCAGTCTGATTGGCAGTAAGGCTGAGATGTGACCAGTGTTCTTGCATCCCATGCGTGTTAACAGACTGAGGGAGAACTGCCGACATATAGGATGAGGCTTCCAAAAGGGATGCCTTCAGTTATCTGGCTTACAAGCACCGTTTCAGGGAAGGAGAAGAAGGGGATAAGGATCTGTTTGTAATCAAGAATTTTCCATGTTGGCCTGCTCCTATTTTGCTTGCAAGTGGGAAGTCTATCCTTGTTTTATGATGCTGCATTGCGGGGCTACTGAATATAATCCCTCTCCATCCGTGTGAGCCAAAGACATTTAAACAGAATATATAGGTGGTGTGTTAAATTTATGGTTAGTAAACAAAAACCCCAAAGAAGCTAAAGAAAACTTGTTTGTTACTTGTTTTGCAGGGCAGGCTGAAGGATAGGTGAATGTCCTGGTTTAGAGCAAATTGGAGGGGAAACTTCCAAAGGGGTCCTTCTAGAAAGCAGATTCAAGCAGCCCCTCTCCCTACCGGTTTGGAGAAAGATTTCATTGGAGAAAAGTGGAAAAAACCTGTTTATTTAACAAGCAGAGTATTCACAAGCATAAAAAATGAGTAGTATTAAACAGTAACAATTCTCGCATCTGAAGAGATGGCAAATTCAGAAAGTCCTTGTTGTGGGGTGTAACTTGGTTTGCTCAGTCTCTTATCAGTCCCTCCAGTGCTGGAAAATGCCATGTCTCAGGCCTCGGTGGGCCACAGGTGTGAGCGCCCAGTGTTCTTCTGGGTTTTTAGTCCAGAGCAAGGCTGATCAGTTCCAAGAAAAAGAAAAGCCACAGTCTGGGAAACTTCTCTACCTCAGCTAGCTAAAAAAACCCTAATTAAACAGCAAAGGAGAGCTCTCTTCCACTGTCCATGCTACAGACAACAGAGTCCATGAGAAGGAATGTGGGGAAGCAAGTGCAGTTTCTGAAAACAAACTGTGTGCTTCTTCTCCTCCCCTTCCCTCTCAGAACCAGTCTTAAAGGTGCAGAACTTAATATCCAGTATAAACAGAACAGACAACTGGGGATACTAGCATGATAAAGTCACCCTAGGACAGTGAGAGATGTTGACTTTAATATTTTGAGAGGTATGGTTAGAATTGGTGTTTATAGCTACCTAGTGCCAACTTGCTTGATAAAAACTGTGTAAGATTTCCAAGAGTATCAGGAAACCCAGGGTAATGTTCGGAGAGGAAAAGGAAGCCAGCTGCTTTTTTATAGATCAAATTGCAATGAAAACTTGAGTTACTGTGCTGTTGTATTTATTACTGGGGACAGTGGGGTGGTATGAAGTATAAGCAGACAGAAGCATCACAGATGATGGCTGAAGTTTTTCACTGACTGAGTGGCACCTAGACAATATTAAGAAGTGATCCTTTCCCTTTACTATGGTGTTATGTTATCTGTTCCCCAGACCAAGCAGTCTGTAGCAGTTATGCTTAATGCACAATCCTTCAAAGCAGCGTGCAGCCCTCTGATCTGCTGTACCACAGGGCCTGCAGACTGTGCAAGGGGAAAATGGGCTGTGTGCATTGAATCACACAGCAGTTTATGGTGTTCCTATCAGAGTGTGTTAGAGTGCAGCTTTTAGAAGTGCCCTAGTAAAAACAAATACTGTGTTTGAGATATAATCACTGACTGTAGCAACATTGCTTAAATATGTAACAACATATCTGTGGGGTGGAGTGAGAATTACATGGTACAGTTACTACACAGGTAGGAAAAAATGCTCTCTTTGTGTGTCTTCTCTGTGGCTCAACTGGGATTTATTGTCATAACTAAAAATTTTGTACCAAAAAGTAGCCATTTTCTCCCATTGTAGCTTTAAATACTGATTTGGAGGTGGAAAGGCAGCACTGAGATGCCTGTAGCTCTATCATGCCTGGAGGGTGGTGCCAGGCTCTGCTGCTGCTCTCTGTCCACCAGCAAAAAGTGAGACACTTCTAGCATCCCCTGGGACGGGAACTTGGACTCCTGTTTTCTCTTTTTAAATTTTAACTTGCACAGTAGTAGATGTACTTAGTGGAGACAAACCTGTGAGAGAGATGGGAGGTGTCTGCATAGCCTTCCTGTAGGGAGCAGCCACCTTGGACAAGGAACTTCTCTGTACTGAATGGAGAAATGGTGGCAGCAGCTGGGCTTTGTCTTTGGGCTATAAACAAGGACTCACAAGTAGGCTGTAAAAGGGGAGCTTGGGTTGGTCTTTGAGCTGAGGCTTGGTTTCTGCAGTGTAGTTTCAGTACTGCCACAGCTGCTTCACAGATTTTAGGAGCAACAGCCCTTCTTTAGGCAGGGAAAATCTTCTTGAAGCCAAATAGTGGTATTTTTTGCCTTAATTTCTCTGACTCCTTTTCCTATCTGCAAAACAGGATAAATGTGCTTCTATCTTTGCCCTTTCCTGCTGAGTCTGTCTAGATAAGAAGATTGCTGGTGGTACAGTCATGGATTTGTACACATGTGGGACACTTCTCCCAGTTTGCCAGGTTGTAATCCTCTGGTCTTAGAGCATCAACAGCAAGCCAGGAAGGCAGCTGCCTTCAGGAAAGGGTTCTTGCAGTGTTGCTCATGTCCCTGGTTGGTTATATTTATTTGTGTGTTTTCCCCTTCTTTCTAATTATGCTGATATTTACTGCTCAGCAGCTGTAGTCTGAGAAGGAGAGTGGCAAATGCTGGCGCTGCAGCTGACACCCGCCTGGTGCCTTGGCTATGTGTCAGCAAAGGCCTGTTGCCATCTGGGGTAGAGAGCTGGGTGGCCTTTGCCTTCAGTTGACCAAAAGGTTGTAGGTTGTTTGGAGTTACCCACAAGATAACGCCCTGAAAGTGCACCAAAAAATAAAAATTTAAAAAAAAAAAAAAAAGGTAACCTGATTTCAGTGGCAGGAACTACCTGGCAAATAACCAAGAATTTGTGAGGAGGGCTTCCCTGAGAACTGGTTTCTGCCATAGTGAAAGGCCCCCACAAAGTGAATGCTTGGGCAGTTCTGGGTAGGTGATACTGTCCTAATTCCTGGTCCTAAATTGCCTGTTGTGTGTCAATATGCATTTCATAGTTTTCCCTCATCTGTTTCGGAGGAATTCTGAATGTTCTGGTTTCACAAGAACCTGCTAGGTGCCCAGTGTGGGAGAGTATCAGAAAATGGTTGTGAGACATTTTCTTGTCAAGAGTCCTTCATCCTCCATCTCCTGGACTGAGTGATAAAATGGTCTTTTGGACCTTAGGCTATAAATTTCAGAATTCTTTTAACAATATAGCACTTTCAATTCTGCAGTAAAGCCTGCTTTGCTTCTTAAATGAACAAAAATGTAAAGTCTCATGACTCTGTTTCCACGGTCGCTGTTCCAGTTCAGGAGCTCTTGAATTTACTTGATAGCTGCTCCCATTTCCACTTCCAGTGGCAGGAGTGCAGTATCATGGTTAGGAGCATTGTACTCTGTGGAAGAGATACAGGAGTAAAGGGGTGGGATGTCTCCGTTTAGCTCAGATGTGGCATCTAGAATAATATTAAACGTGACTCTGATCTGGTCTCTGGAAGTAGGTTTTACAGCTGTTTTCATGTAGGAAGATGAAAGTGATGACGTTGAGGACAATTTACACCTGTCTGCTTCAGGGAGCTGTGAAGATCTCTTTGTAAAATCCGTTTGCAGACAGAGTACATGTCCTGAATTGCTGAGTGCCAGGAAGTGATGGGAAACAGGCTGGTGAGAGGCATGGAGCGAGATGCTGCATTGTTGCTGGGAAGGGGGTGGGAGGCTGAGGTGTCTGCATTTGGAACCCCATTTTTCCCTGGCAACAACAGACACAAATTATTCCCTGCTCTGGTGATTGCAGGGTATTTGTCAGCATAGAGCTTTGTACTGAAATCTTTGGGCTGGCATGCAGTAATTGGTCGGGTTTTAATTTCTTTCCTATTTTTAAACAGTACTTAAAATGGTGCAGCTTTGCCATGGGGTTGTAATTACATAAGCCATAGAAACGTAATTCAATGACCAGTCAAATTACTTTGTTTTTTCCAGTAGTTTAAGCTTGCCATTTATTAAGCTGTTGAAGGAATAGAATTGAAATTCATTGGGGAGTTTATTTTCATCAAGCCCTCTATAGCTTCATGCTTTTGCTATGTCTCTGTGCATTTGGGTTGCCTGTAGATGGCTCGTTCACTTTCATAAAGGAATTAACTGTGCAGCTGTGTAAGGAGCCAGCCCCATGCTGCTCAGTGTGCCCAAGTTTATTGATATAAACATGTGCAGTAGTGGCCTCTAAGTATTTCAGTTGGTAGAAGAGTTTTATATTTTTATAAATTTTACTGCAGTCCTTTATTCTACCTTTGACATAAACGGACTCCTGAGGTCTGAGGTAGTACAGAAGGTTTTAGTGGCTGCTCTGGGGATACTCCTGCCACGCTGACTGTTGCTGAGAGATGGCTGCTGCCTTGCAGCCCTGTCAGGCTTTATGGTCAGCAACAAACTCGCTTGCTTTTTCTCACTCCAGGACTTTTCAGCTCTGTAGGCTTGCCTGCTGTTTCTGTATCTTGATCTGGGATCTGCCCCCAGCTTGGTGTGGAGGGCTTAGCCAAAAAACAGTGCTTTGCAAGGCAGAGTCCTCTGGAAGCAGCACTTGGTCCCCTGCTCCATCCCCCTTTCCTGCACAGCCCTGGGCTCTTCTCCATGTGTGCCACAGGAGCCTGCACTATGTCCCCTCTGTCAGCCCCTGTGATTTACCTTCCTTCTTAGCATGTAAGTTGTGAGGCCCAGTGATGCTTTCTGGCACTCCGAAACTGAGAGGGAGGAGTCAGGGGACTTGTACTTCTTAGATGTGGCAGGCCTCCTCCACTGGGATTTCTATAACCAGCAAATCCGGGGAGGAGTTAAAGCATTGCTTGTCTGATCTGAAGACATGAACTAGCAGGAACCTTCTCCACCAGCTCCTGCTCTGCGGAAAATACTGGCTCGACCTTACAGCCTGAATGGAGATGTGCCCTCTGTCACTGTGTGGCTGTCCCGGATTTCAGGTGTGGTGGCTCTGGTGCTGTCCAGGACGTTGGTGTGTTCCTTGTGTCTGCTGCCTTCTCTACCGCCGCTCAGCGTGCACTCACCGCTATCCCCATGGAAACGCAGCCACTCTTTTTTCTATGCATGATAGTGCCTAACCTGGATTTTCATGCTTTTGGCAGTCTTGTGCCTTAAAACAGTGGCTTTAGCTGTGAAAGGTGAGCATGTGGGGAAGGACCTGGTTACAGAGATCTGGGCTTTTGCTTTAATTCTTTCACTAATGGGCTTGGGGTGCTCAGTTTGCACTCTGGCCCCTTGCAAGTGGGGAGGGCAGAAGGATGGGTTCAGTTCTGCTCCACAGTCTGAGTTGCAGGCTTGGGGGAAGGGTTACTGTGTTACCATGTGAGCTTTTTTAAGTTGGACTTTAGAGTGATTATAAGAATTATTCTCTGGTTTGACTGAATTGGTCCTCACTGCTTTCCTCGTTGTCTGGCACCTCTGCAATTCCTCTCTGGAAAAGAACAGGCTGTTAGCATGGGCTGAGCAAAGCAGCACAAACATGCTTCTCGGCAGTGTGGTCTCACTGCCTTTTCTTTTAATTGAACTGCAGCATCTTCTGATTGTTTTCTAGTGATTGTGCTCCTCTTTGTTGAACTCATCCTTGACAAGGTTCAGCCTGTTCAGTTTGCACCAGAGCTTCTGTGCTTTTTTGGCAGTGCCATAATGCCGGTCCTTCTCAGACTTTTTTTCTGAGGCAGATGTGAAAGGGAGCTCACAGAGCAGAGTTTGGCCTAAGATCACACATGGAAACCTGGCATAATACTGCATGCAGCTTTGAATTCTCAATTTTGATCTGTAAAACATGAAGTCTTTTCCTTGAGTCTTGTAAGGGTAATTGCTTCAAGGGCAGTTCAGAGAATAAGGTATTTCAGTTCACATGACCATATAAACACATTGTATTTCAGGCTTGGGGTTGCTACAGACTTTCCATATTCTTGTTACCTCAAAAGATCCAGTTGTTGTGTGTCTGCTTTATCTGAAATCAGAGTAAGGTGGATTTTAGAAATGAGTTTTGTTTGAGGCTACTGCTTTAGGCACACTAGCAGTGTGCTTAGGCACACTGTCTTCTGGGTCTGTGCAGAGCTGAGGAAATTTTGAGGGCGGTATGTGATACCTTGAAGTTTTCTGCTTACTTAATAACTTAGGCTTGATTTCCATATCTAAGATGTAGGGAAAAAATGAATTAAATATTCGGAGATGATTGGAGGTGGAGGGAAGGGCTTGTTAAACAGACTTTTCCTCTGTAAGGTAAGATCTCCCTGTCAGTTACAGGGAGGTCTGTTGCACTGTTTAGAATAATGTGTATGACGAGCCCTGGGAGGCCAGGGACATGAACACAGTGAAGCTGCTCCTCTGTTCCATTCTGTGCATGGGGTTATTTGGGAACGTTGATAACCAGGGGGATCCCTAGCCACCCATGGCTGGGTTGCAGTGGCTTTGTACTGTGTGGCTTTATCTACTGGAATGCTTGAAATCAGGAATAAAATTCTAACATGTCGATGTTCAAATTAGCACTGAAACATTGAGTAGGTTGTTCTCTACAGAGGTGCTGAGGCATTGCAGCTCCAGCTGCTTGCAACAGGAATTACCAGTAGCTCAGCAGTTTGGAAGCTGCTGAAGGACTTGCAAGCAGATGTAGATGACTGCCTCTCAGCAGCAAAGTTGAAAATACTGGCCTGAATTTCTATGTCAAAGGAATATAAATAAATAGCAACAAATTAAGCAGGATGGAGAGAGGAAGAAATTCATGATAGCCATAAATGTTATGGGAAAATGACCTCTTTCTTCATAGCTGTTCTTAGAGTAGCAAATCAGCCAGTGTAAGCTCACAGTGGTGTTAAATCACTCGTGGTGGTTTGATGCTTGGGAGTTGAGTGCAGCTGGCTGGTAGCTTGGTGTTGCATTGATCTTATTTGATGGGATTCCTCCAGCCCAGTGAATCACAGTTTCTGATTTACTCCCATGTCCCAGTTCTGGCCAGGATAGGGTTAATTTTTGCAGTAGGGAGGAGGGGGCATGGTGATCACCTGGAGGTTATTCTAACAGCATCTCACTATTGCCAGGAAGGTAGAAGGGGTGCTCTGGGGGTCTGGCAGCAGTCAGGTATTGCTGGGCTCTGCGTGATGACCAAGTTGCAGGTGAAGCATTTGCCTCCTTTGTACTCTGTTATTAATATTACTGTTCATTTCCTTACTTCATTACTGTTTTCAGTAAATTTTTCTTATTTTAGCCCTTGATTTTTACCTTTCGTGCCTCCAGTTCTTCTCTCCAGCCCCCTGCAGGATTGGGGAGGAGGTGTGAGCAAGCAGTGCATGGTTTGGAGCGTTTCAGTGGGAACACTAAATTGGGGAATACCATTCCTAAAATACAACACCCCACCTCCACAATGGCCTAATCCTCTTCTCATTTGTAACAAAATTCTTGTTCTCCATATGCACAGTAAAGTTGCTAAGAATGTATTCTTTCTTTTGTGTTATCCTGCAAGAACTGTTCTGATTGAGTTTGCAGTAGGGAACAGGGAGTGACTCACAACTTTTGGTCCCTTGAGTCTGACAGGACATTCCCTGTTGAATTCATCCAGAGCACAGATCTGCAGAAAATACATATTCATCTGGGAGTGGGGCAGTTCTGATCATGCAGGGCAGTGGACCTTTCTCACTGTAAAAAGTAATAGGGTTTTTTACCTGGAGACTGCTTTGATACTGCCCTGCTGGAACTGTCATGTGTGCCAGCACAGTGTCAAACAGGAGCAAGATGGGGCTAGCAAGAAACCTGGAGTTTTAGAGAGCACTGCCTGCTCCTGGCATATCTGTGGGAGAAAGTGTATAGGTGAGCACTTGATCATATAACAGGCATTATTCTGAAGCAGCAGTATCTTTAGAAATGCCACAGTATAGGCCTTATTTTCCTCTTCTTTTGAAAGCTGAGTGGTAAACAATTGGATGTATTGGGAGCACAAGACAATGGTTCTCATTGCGGAGACTTAAGTCTGGCACTACATTGAGGTACAATAGAGCATTATAATTTCTATTAAAAAAAAGCAATACTTAAATTTTAAAGCCATAACTGAATGTACTTGTAAACGCTTACTGCATCTACTGCAATAATCTCTGCTCCCCTTCCTTGTTTGTTTTTTGCCCATTGCTCTGCTTTTTGCACGCAATTCTCTGTGCAGGATTTTTTCCAGCACATACAGCTGTGAGCCAGCCTGCACATCAATCTTCTCTTACCTAGGGAAATACTTCAGCTTATGTAGATCTGTTCCTTCCATCAAGAGAGTCATCCTCTTCATAGACCTTCAGGTCATTTAAAAGAAAAAAATACCTTCATGCACTTTACCAGAATCTTCACTGCTAATTTAATACTCCCTCTAGGAATTATTTGGTAAATGATAAAAGCAGAGCTGTGAGTGCGGAAATGCTCAGGGGTGTTCAAGCACAGGAATGGGTTAATTGTTCCATGGGGACATATTAGTGTTTGCTCTCTCCCCTCCTTGCTCTTTCAGTAAACTTTTCTTTCCTGGTGTGAGGTAAGAATTAGGGCTGTTGAACCAGACTTGATTCTAGTTGGATACAAACAAGAAGCAATTTTCTCCATATACACACAGAAATTGGCATCCTGATTTTGAGCTGTAGAGTAATTCAGGACCCTTCTCCACACCTGTGAAGTCTAGCTGAGCTGCTTCATTTAAAAAGGGCTTTTTTTTCTTTTTTTCAATGGCATGTGATTACATAAAAACTTCATCTGTTTTTGGATACATCAGCATCAAGGCAGTCATTTGATAATCAGAAAACCATACAAATCTGATGGCATGGCACAACAGCAAATTGCTGCTGTTTGGTGGAAGTGTAGTGGGGAGCATTGCTTTCACTGCTGCTTCCTCACTTCTGTGCCAGCAATTTCTAAGTTGTTGGGACAGGATGGAAGCTGTCTGGACACATAAGGGAATGTGAATAAATGCCAGCACTCTCTGTGATTAACTGTATGTCTCTGTACTTGGTTGTTGTTTAATAATACACCACAACTATGCTTCTCTTGCTTCTCTTCTTTTCTGTGTCTTGAAATTGTCTGATGCCGAAAATATGACCCTTTATGTGTAATCTTGCCTTTGCATTTGTAACAGGAGTTATATTGTTGACAGTATTTGGTCCAAACTGTGGGCTTCTGACCTATGTTTTACCTTTGTTTCTTTTTCCAGCAGCTGAAGCAATTGATATTATTTAAGTTGGTAATAATATTTGAATTATGCCTGGAAATATCTGATAAGTGGCTTTGATCTCTTGATAAGAGTGAGGTAGAGAAAAGCAGAGCTTAATGCAAAGTTTATTAAATGGCAAAGCATGGTTAATCTTCCCACCCCACAAATTGAAGCCAGAATCCAGCATTTGTAATCACCAGTGTCCCCACAGCATCACTAAAAAAAGATTTGTCTTTGCCACAGCAGATTGTTCTTTTCTTTCTCAGATGGACATAACAGTTTGTTTGTTCTTTCTCCTTGGACAGCGGAATAATATGTGTTCAAATCCACCTACCTCTGTGCTGCAAAATCATGGAAATCAGCAAGTTGCACAGCTACCCTTTTTGACTGTATTGTAGCATGCTATAAGTCATTAATATGCACTGGCAACTGCTTGTGTTTGAAATGAGGTATTTTACCACTTCCAGTTAAATGACAGATGAACATAAAGAAGTTGCATCTTGAGGGACAGGTATGTGAACATTTAGAGCATGTACATGAGCTCTCGTATGCCCACTGTTGAACACTTCTCTCCTTATCACTTCCCCCATATCTTGCCTTCAGTGCACTTAATTTTATTGAACTTTCAGGATGACTGAAAACTTCATGAGAGCTAAATTAAATTCTTTAATAGATAGGTTGTCAGAAACTACTACTCAAGTTGTAGTAGTAGCAGCAGAACCAATGATCTGTTACTGCAAATTGCATATATTTTATGTTTTCTGGCTTTTCTCCATGATTTTAGTGATTTGCCACTTCTATTGGTGATATCATCAATTATCATCTGAAAAATAAAATAAATTGGCTCATTTACTGATGCTGGGTGAAAGGCTTGCCTGTGAATTTGCAGTGCTTCTGCACAGCTGGTAAGTTCAGAGGTACCTGAGATGCCAATGCGGGGTTTTTTGTACTTGGATTTTCCACTGGGAAAAATGGATGGCAGACAACAAACAGCCCAAAATTCTGCACTGAATGCTTGTTGATGCCATAGGCTGAACCTGAGAGTCCCAAGTCCCAGTGCTGCCATTTCCATTAGATTTCTTTGATTACTTGCAGATAAAGATCCAGGTTCATCCTGGCAGTTTGAAAGACCATGAGCACCTACGTACACAGTTCAGTTCCTGTGGCTGTTTTAGTTTTCACTCCGGCTTCCTCGGACATGCTGTTTTTATCTAAGCAGAACTGAATGTAGTAATTTGCCTGTTCCTGTGCTTGAGAGACAAAAGCCTTTCCAGTCATAGACATAAAGCCAGGGAGAAATGCAGGAGCAAGTGCTGCATTCTTATTTTGTGGGGTGTTTCCTTAGAGTGGAGGAATTTACCTTTTCCCAAGGGAACAAGGCTGCCCTTCACATTTGCCTATTGAGAGAAAGAGCTCTCTCACACACTAAAGCATCTTAAAATGGAAGAATACCTTTTTTGGCCTTTTTTTCCTCACAAAAGCCACAGGACTTTGTTCCAGAGAACTCAGCATCTGTATGTACAGTTGCTTTCCTACACTTGAGGTTCTGCTTTATATGTAAGTTTTGGGCTTGATGTCAAAATCTCAGGGTGTGTAGGACAGAGATCAGTCAGGACAATGTCTCCTTTTAGGCCTTAAAACCCATCTTTGGAGGACTAGTGTTGGTGAAACTGCTGTGAGACTATTTTTCTCTGAGGTACACAGCTTAAAAGATAAAGCCACTGTAAGTGAAAGCTGAAATAAATGTGTGTTGTTGCACTGGGTAGAAAAAGAGAATGCTGACCTCTCTTGACAAAGCTGATTGGTCTTACAGCACCTGTGATCCAAGGGGTGAAGCGTGTCCTTACTAAGCAAAAACATTTTCTCCGAGGTTCATTGTCTCTGGTGTCTCCTTTTATTGTGGAGTTTTTCTATACAAATACCTTAGAAAAAAGTCTTTGTATATTGTAAGCTGTGGAATTTCTGTCCTTTCCAAAGCCAGCAGAGTTACAGGATAAACCAGTGACACTGATTTGGCTGATTCCTCGTGATCAATTGTACATGTAATTCCTAAAGGCTTGACTCTACAATACTGCCCGTAAGTGATGCAGAGAATGCCCTTTCTTGGGAATCTGAGTTTTACTAAATGCCTGATTGGATACAAAGGTTGCAAGACTAGTAAAAGCAGGAAAATTCTATGTCTTACATTAGTTTGATCTTTTTAGTGATGCAGATGTGAATTTACATAGAAGATTGTAAATAGTGTTTATCTAAGACAGAAGTAAGTTCTTTTCTTAGGAAGATGAGTGAAATTGTCCTTACCTATATTATCTACTTGTTGGAACCCAGAATGCAGAGAATATTTCTTTGCATGTTTTAAAGGATCCAAACTCTCTGACAAATACTACTTTTAACCTTTGTCCATGGAAAGGGCTTCCTAGGCTCTGGGATGAAACAGAACTTTTAAGAATGTAAATTAGATAGTAGCATAATATGTAGTTTATCACAGGGTGAGAAATTCAGATTTTTTGATTTGTTAGCCTGGTAAGTAGATGAAGACAATATGGAGGATCCTTGTGGTTTTCAGGCTTCTTTCTCCTTCATCTACTCCATATTTGGCAACATTGGAGACACAGGACCATTGGTCAAAATTTGCCACAGTGTAGTGTTATGTGAATAGACATTTAGCTAGTTATTGGTAGAAAAGTAGAAATAATGTCCGTTCTTGGTGATAATTGGGTGAATTATCTTTAAGAGAACCTTGATTCTGTGTGTTGGAGGCTTTTTGGTGTCTTTTCTTCCTCACACCAAGCTGGTGTAAAGCCTGGGGTGGAGAAACTGCTGATCAGAAAATAATGAACAACCTGGAGAACAACCAAGAGTCTAGTTTGCCTTTTCACTTAACAAGGACTTGGGAAAAAGGCCTCCCCTATCAGGGGAGAGACAGGTGGGAGTGGAAGAACTCCAGCACATACTCTGGAGTGGAATGGCTCATGATGAACAAGTGCTGAGGGAAAACTAACAATACTAGATTCAGTCATGTCTTTAAATAAATTAAAGAACAAAACTGTTAGTCAGCTTCATAACTTGTATTTCGCATGTCCATTTAGTCCATCTTGAATATATCAGAAACCAATACAGAGGAATGAAGAAGAAACTATAGCACAAATTAGTGCAGGATGACATTGTTCCATGTGTAACATGAAAGTGTTTAGCACCATGAGCTCATTTTGATCTCACTTTGTTGTGTCTTCTGCCTCTTACCAGCTCAGAAAAGAACTGGAGTTGTGCCTTAATGAGATTAACTCAACATAAATGATCTGTGGTTTACTTAGAGTTTGTCAAATGTATTTAAATTTCATGAAAGCAAGGATTGCTTAGATGAAGTTTCCCTTACCTACTGCCTCTGCTCAGTGATTCACGTGGTCTATAAATTATAATAGCTCCAGTAAAGTCCCTTCTCATCTTACTGAGGAAGAGATCCCATAGTACAGTAGCACCTTGTATGGAAAGCAGTTCCCTGCACTTACAGGGTGAGACTTGGCACCCAGGTGCAAAGGAGCTCAGTTCATTCTGCTAACCCATAGGGGGTTTGAGAGATACTGAGGTGCCTGACTCCTTTTCCCACTTCTCTTGAAGCAGGGGAAACCTCTCAGTAATCAACCCTGCCTACCTTTGAAAGCTGGGCTGCTGAATTTAGTGTGGAAGTTGTCTTGCTGACAAGTAATGGTGAAAAAGTCCTGCCATCAGTGAGGCAGAAGCAGCAGCTCTATGTTGATTTTCCCCTTACATCAATGCCTAAGATGGACCATCCCCCAGACTGATTTCTGGGAGGTTCTCCCCAAGCCTTGTTTGCTTGGTGCCTTACAGCTAATACACAGTGTTGAAACCTGAAATCAGTTCAGCTGTGTCAGGGCTAACAGATGGCTATTTCCTAGGAGAAGATATTGAGCATTCTGTGCAGGTTTTGAAGTGTGGTGAAAATCCAGGTTAACAGAAACAGCCAAAAGTAAAGGCTGAATTATATCAGATTCCTGAGTCATCAGCTATTGATGCAGAAGATCCTGGTACGCTTTTGTTGTGATGCTGCTAAGTAGCATTTCCAGCCCTCTGGGCAAAGACATCAAAGGATAGTGAAGACAAAAACAGACCACTGTTGACTTTGAGAAAAATGTTCTATTTATACAGGCAGATGTTGAAGTAACTGAAAACTTCAGGACTGCTTTAATGAGAGTTTGGCAGCCCTCAACATTCACAAACTCATAGCCAGGCTTGCTTTCTTTCCTCCAAAATCATAGAGCTGGCTTTGAGTGCCTCTGGTTCTTAGCAAGGAAAGTTTTTTCCAGAATGAGTGAGGAGCTCTGGGAGCAAAGCAAGGCCTGGCAGGGAAGGAGGGTTGGCCAAGCCATGTCCTTTGCCAGAGATGCCCCTCAGCCATGCCAGTCTCTTTCTCACATGGACATCTGGGCTCCTGATACATGGGCTGCTGTGTTTGGGTCAGGTCTGATTCCCTTCTAGGGTGGTCCCCAACTCATGCCCTGTAACAGCTCTCTCCCAGAGCCATCCATGTGATCTTTCCTTGGCTGGTGACACTCAATTGGGTTTTCCAGCCTCTTCAGACAATTAATATAAAGAAACACCAGAGCTTTATATGGGATTTCTAAACCAGCAGGATTCTGGCTTAAAAATCCTGCCCAGGCTGTACTTTTCTGTTGAAAATGAGCAGCCAAACTAGTAAAGGTGGTTTGTTCTTGCTTTCTCTTGTAGTGAGATTCTCTGGAGTCTAGTATGGCATGAGCTCTGAGGTTTTCTGTGGTTGGAACATGTCTCTTGTGATTCTTGACAGGCTGGGTGGGCTTAGTCCAACAACATGAAGTTTCACAAGTCCAAGTGCTGAATCCTGCACTTTGGCCACAACAACCCCCTGCAGTGTTATAGGCTGGGGATGGTGTGGGTGGACAGTGCCCAGGCAGAAAGGGACCCTGGGGGTGCTGGTCACCAGCCAACTGAACATGAGCCAGCAGTGTGCCCTGGTGGCCAAGAAGGCCAATGGCCCCTGGCCTGGATCAGGAATGGTGTGGCCAGCAGGAGCAGGGAGGTCATTCTTGCCCTGTACTGGGCACTGGTGAGGTCACACCTTGAGTGCTGTGTCCAGTTCTGGCCCCTCAGTTCAGGAAGGACATGGAGATGCTTGAGCGTGTCCAGAGGAGGCAACAAGGCTGGTGAGGGGCTCGGAACACAAGTCCTATGAGGAATGGCTAAGGGAGCTGGGATCCTTTAACCCAGAGAAAAGGATACTCAGAGGTGACCTTATCACTCTCTACAACTTCCTGAAAGGTGGTTGTAGCCAGGTGGGGGTTGGTCTCCCAAGAAATCACTGACAGAACGAGAGGACACAGTCTTAAGCTGTGCTGGGGGAAATTTAGGTTAGACATCTGGAAAAAATTCTTCACTGAAAGAGTGATTGGGTGCTGGAATCGTCTGACCAGGGAGGTGGTGGAGTCACCATCCCTTGGGCAAGTTTAAAAAAAGCCTGGATGTGGCACTTGGTGCCATGGTTTAGTTGATGAGGAGGTGTTCGGCCATGGGTTGGACTTGGTGATCTCAAAGGTCTTTTCCAGCCGAGTTCATCCTGTGATTCTTTTCTACCTAATAAGGTTTGTGCTCTCATTATGGCCTTTTCCCCACAGCTTTAGCAAACAGGCTTTCCTCTTCTATTTATCTACCCATTTTAATGAACCTTGTTTGAAATTAGTACCTTTGAAATCTGCAACTCTGACATTTAACAGAAATTAGGCAATAGATCAAAAACTTACATGGAAAGAACAAGCAATGTGTTGTTTACATTAAAACTGCCTTCCACTTTAAAACCAGGCCCAAAATAGGGGATCTGTTAGCACTTCTTTCTCTTTGCCCTGTCTTTGCAAGAGAGTGTTCATCTCTTCCCTGCTTCACTTGTTGCTGAGCAATTGAACAGCAAAAAAACCCAAGTCTGCTCACCTTAATCATATCTTAGTTCCTTCAGGTGGGTCACTGTTCCTCTTCCATTCCAGACAGCTTCAGTGACTCATGGCTTGGTCGACCCACCTGCAAGCAGCTCCCTGGCTCAGAGCCAATTCACCTCTCTGGGCAGTTGTCACTTCACTAGAGGTAGTGATCTTTGGGGTGTGACACTGGATTCAGCTGCTAGAGTACACTGACAATTTCTCCAAATGCCTCCTGGGCATCTGAATCCTTTGTTGAGGTTAACCAGGGGAATATAGTTACAAGGAAGAAAGAAATTTAAAATTCACATTCCCAAAACATTCACATCTTTGTGCCAGATCAGCAGGAGACAGCAGTGCATACATATTCCTATCACTCTTGTCTCTGCTCCATCATGGACCAGACTCTTGACCCCACACTCATAGGAAACAGCACCTAAATCTATGGGGAAAATTGCAGTTTATGGTGCAAAATTCTCTTTCAGCACTTTGATGTGATAGGATTTGACTGCTTTATACATCAGAAGATCATTCTGCAATTCATGGAACTGCTGCTTCTAGCAGTGAGCAAAAAGGCAAAGAACTTGCTGGCAAACAAATGAATGGTACCTTCCCTCTCTTGAATTTATTCAGTTCTTTGAGGTATAAATGTATTCTTGATGGCCAGAGAAACCAGTCATTCTGCATTAGGAAGTTTGGTTGATGTCTTCAGCAGGCCTTTATGAAATTCTGTGTAAGTGGTTTTAGAAACAGCTTAGAGGGAAAAGTAGGATGTGGTTTAACACAGAAGCACTTAATTATGTTTTTGTGTTACTACTTAAGGAAATTTTAATTGTACAGATATGTGAAAATAAGTTCATCCCTCTAAAACACCCCTGGTGGGACATTCATCACTGCCATACTACTGTGACTTGTACCACACCTGAATCTTAATCATCATATTGTTATGTTCCAATTTGATATTTCTCTTAGTGTCACAAGATCAGATGTGTTTAATTATGGAACAGGATCCTGCTGAGGTTTACAGATAGTGTGTGTCCCAAGGACGTTGTATCTGAGCTGTGCCAGCTCGCCTTCCTTAGCAGCCTCCATCACCTGTGCAACTTCCACAGGGAATGTGGTGAGGCAGGAAGGGCTGTTCAGCAGAGCTTAAGCAGTGGGAGAAGGTGCATAAGTGGGGCCAAACAGACTAGGATTGTGTCTTGAGATATTCTGCATGAAGGATAATAGCAAACGCTTGAGATTTGGACTAAGAAGGACAATACTGGAGTCTGAGGTCTTGTCTGTGATAATGCACTGGAATAACAAAAGAGACTCTCAGCCTGGCAACTGGGCACACTGTTATAGCCCACTGGTGGAGGCTTTTTAGCTCTTAACCTTCCAGTGTGATTTGAATCTTGGCACTGAGTGTAGGAGACCTTGTGCAATAACCCCTGGATTTCCTATATACCTTGTCTGTTCCTCCCCCTCGATTCCTAAGAGATTTGAAGATCAGAGGGTCATTTATGATTGTTTTCTGTTCTTTGAGCAGTTTTCACCCCTCACTCCTTGTTCAAAACCCTCCATGTTGTTTATATACTGATATATGTCAGCAGGAAAAAAATGGTGACTCAGCAAATTATTTCTGCCAGAATAAAGCCTGCAGACTGTATCTCCAAGCATAAGTTTGAGAATAAAGCCTTGGACTCAGCAAAACAGAAGTTGTCTTTATTGAAAGAAGAGATCCTGTCTTTCCCATGCTGTCCTGCACTCTCTATTCCCCCTGACAGCCAAGTCCTGGTTTCAGACAGTTCTCTTACAAATCCTCCAAGTGCTCTCTGGGATAGAAGTTCAGGCAGCAGTTTGCAGAAACCTCCTGGAACTGCTGCTGGAGACTCTGGTTACTGGAAGTAAGATCCTGCTGGAGACCTGCACACCATATCAAACCAAAGTAGGTGTAGATTCCTAGTTATGCTTCAAAAGCCTTATTCATATTCATCCTCCCTACAGGACTGAATCTTATTATTCGGATCAGTATTTCCTTTGCCAGCTTTTCTGCTATTGCTTGGATTGATCTGTGGATGAAGCTGGCAGGGTACTGTGATCCTGCTGTCCTGTGGGCCTGTGCTTTTCTCTCCTCACTGCTCTCTCAGTGCAATGAGTGTGCAGGCAATACCTGGTGGGTTTGTTTCTGTTGTTTTGTGCTGTGAAAAGAGCCAAATGTTTGCTTAAAAGCAAAGTCTCATACATTGCTGAAGACTGTGTTCCCTTTGTCTTCAGCATAGTTTAAAAATATTCTCTAACTGTTACAAACTGTTTATTCTACCAGAGAACTTACTGGAAGAGCAGTAAATGTTAAGACCTGTCTGGGCTGTTGAGGCCAGAATACATATCTACTGTTGTGCTCTGTCCTGTAAAGATGAGATGCAACAAAACCTGATATTGATACTGACTTTCTTTAGAAAGCGCTTTGAGGTCTTGTGAAAAGCAGCAAACAGAAGCCATGTGGAATTGTGCCGAGAAGTCTTCACCTCCCTGTCGGTCCACTCACAGCCTAGCTAAAGAATTTGTGTTCTTTAGTTCTTATTTCATCTGTTGCTGTCTTTGTTCAACATTTTACTTAGTTTTGTGTGTTTTTATAGGGTATTCAAGTGTTTTCTGTGACCTAAATATATATTTTAAGGCAGAGCTTTCTGACGGTGAGACAGGGAGAACTCACTGAGAGAAGCCCTGTGGAGACAGACCTGGGGTGGATGAAAAGCCAGCAACATGCACTTGCAGCCCAGAAAGCTAACCATATCCTAGGCTGAATCAAGAAAGAAGTAACCAGCAGGTGAAGGATTCTCCCCCTGTCATGTGAATACCTGGAGTACTGTTTCCAGGTCTGGGTATATGGAGTTGTTGGAGTCCAGAGGTCCTGGAGGTGCTTCAAGGGCTGGAACCCCTCTGCTCTGAAGCCAGGCTGGCAGAGCTGTGTTCACCTGCACAGGAAAAGGCTCCAGGGAGACCTCAAAGCCACTTCCAATGCCTAAAGGGGATTATAAAAATTATTTTTTGTCATGGTTTTTGTTCATTTCCTGGCCAATGCACCAAATTTGTCATGGTTTCAGTTTGAAACCAGGCAGAAACACCACTTTTGGTCTCAGTTTTAGTTTGCCAATTCAAAATTCCTCAATCAAGAGCAAAGCAGGCTTGAACTTAAAAGGAATAGAGCTTTATTAACTAACACTAAAAGAAAAAAAGAAATCAGAATAAAACTTTCAAAACACTTCTCCTCCCCCCCCCCCCCCCAACTATTCACTTTTTACTCCAATGTAAAAAAGACAAAACCTGGGATTCTCAGACAGTTATCACCCTTAACATAATCTGTTCTCAATTCATAAGGAGAAAGGAGTCTCTCTTGGGTACTACAGAGATTTTCCCCAAGATACCAGTTCTCTTGCTTTCACACTCCACAACTGACCCGCCTGGGTGAAGAAATGTTGCCATTGTGAAGTCCCTCCCATGAGACAGCCTGCCACAGCAGCTCATGGGCCATATCAGTTTATTAGAGTACAGTTTAAGGATGCCTCTTCTAGTATAAAACAAAAGTTCTCTTCATCTCAAGGAACAGAGGTCATCTTCCCTCAATGGGCATGGCTTCATCTCTCACTTCTTTAGTCTTCCTCTGTTCAATTTTCTCCAACAGCTCACAACTCTGGCTAGAACATTGCATCCCCCTAAAAAACACTCCATAGGTTACAGGGTATTTAGTCCATTCTCTATGGCCTCACCAGAGAAGTCCAACCTTACCAGGCCACTCCTTTAATCTTCCTTTCCATTTAAGATTCTCTTCTCACTTCCTCTGACATGAAGTCTCATGTTGTGTCTTTTTACAATTCATCCTGTCTCCTCTTTTCCTCTGGGTAAGATTCATGCTTTGAAAATTTCATCTGGTCAAGGAAAAAACCTCACACAGCTGGTACAAGGCAGTCAGGTGATGCATTGCAGTGATGTTGGAGCTGGGCCAGGATCCCAAAGCCTGGCTGCTGCCCTCCAGTTCCAGCTGTGCTGAGAGAGGGAGGCCAGGATCCTCCTTCCAGCCCAGTCAGGCTTCAGCTGTCTCACACCAGGGCTGATTCACCTCCCTTTTCTCTGCCACTGGGCCTGGCTCTGCCCCCGGGTTTGCTGTGTGGGGCCATCCTAGATTAGCAAATTCCAGCATCCAAGGCTGGGCTGAGCCTTCCTTCCCACCCCACCCTCTGCCTCACCTTCTCCTTTGCCTGCCAGGGGTGCCAGGGGAGGGAAGGAGGGAACCTCAGCCTGGCCTGGCCCGGCCATGGGAAACGGCCGAAGGTTGTGTCTCTCACCCCCTCTGGAAACCAGAAAGCACTTATTTCCGGATTCTCCCCTTAAAATGTGTATTCACTAGAGGCATAGCCACCCTTTTCATTGGTTTAATCAGGTGTCAGTATTACAAAATTGTCCAGTCAGGGTTAAACCATGACATTTTTTTACATGGGCAGATAGGGATAAGACAGAGGCACTGGTTTTAAACTAAAAGAGGAGAGATTGGCAGTCTCTTCCAAGCCAAACCATTCTGTCATTCTGTGCTGCTAATCACTGGTATTTGCTGGCTCTGGAGATGGGAGAATTGTACTAGGTGAGTCAGGCTCTGAGCTTGCACTTTGCATTGTGTCTTACACTACCCGAAGTTCAGGACTACATCTCATCTGAAATTTTGTAGTTTATTCTGATCGAATGGTTTGTCAGCAAAACAAACTTTTCACTGGAGTCTTTATGAAGTATTAAACAAAATTTAGGGTATTCACCCAGATGAATCAATAAATAAGATTTTTTTCCTATGATCGTGCTTTGATGGGTTTTGAAATAACAACGACAGAAAGGACTCATACAGAGAACCCTGGTCTGTAGCTGTAAAGAATGATTCAAATCCTGACTTAGTGGAAACAGATTGTTAACATACTTCAACTGTATCCTTCAGTTCACAGGGCAGTGTTTTCCTTTAGATCTATTAGATCTTTACATTTTACACAGGCCTGTTATCCTGGAATTCTATATTGCTAAAGTAAATCGTTAAAAAGTACAGAACTGAGGTGACAGAAGAACCTTTTACATTTTAGACTCAGCTTACTGAAGTTTTGACTTGTTTTCTTTCCAAGCTGAGCACTGTTGATGTTGAATGCTTGAGCTCTTTGGATGCCTGAGCTAGTTGCATTTTTCCACAGCAGGGGAACATCCCCTTCAGAGCTTTTCAGCCCAGGCAGTGTGGCATGAGCACATAGGTGTCACAGTGTTAGACATGTCTGGAAGAATCATATCTTCCCCTTTTTGAGTCATCTGATAGTTTCAACTTCGGTTTTGATGAAAATTAAAAGCAACATCTGACAGCATGTTTTCTGTTGAGTCCACTTGCTCCCTTGCTGGTTGGAAGGGAAAATGAGGTCAGAGCATTTCCAGGCATGGGAGGATGGGGTGTTGGCAGTGCCCAGCATTACCCTTACTTAGTTTTGGTGGGCCTCAGTAGAGCTGCACATGAAGGAAGATCCAAGACTGTGACTCATTAAATTCTCATACTTTGGAGGTGTCTTTTGATGATACAGCCTTAAATTGTTGTGAGTATTTGTTCTTCCCCAAACCTTTACAAGAGGAAGATTGTGTAGTTTTGTTGTAGTTTTTTTTAATCTTAGCTATTGATTTCACAATTTTAATTTTCTGTAAATCTTTGACAGCTATTAGTTTGTTGCTTTAATTTTCTCAGTATATTTTAATATTTAGCCTGCACAGCGCTTGGTGAGGACAGGACATCAGTACATGATTACAGCCTGCTGGGCCTTCATAAGGCCTGGTCATTTTGCAATCTTTGGGTGTTTCCAGAGAATGTGTTTAGTGACTCTGTTGGTTACTGAAGCATCTCTTCTTCCCTTTTTTCATTCTCCCCTTCTTTGTGGTAATGCAGGTAATGCAGTAAGACATAAAATTAAATGGGGATTAGAATGTCATGAGAAGTGGTATTTTAAATGGAGCTGCACTTGATTCATTTATGCTTTAAAGGAAAGAGCATAAGGCAATGGAAAATCTGCTAGTTAAAGTATTAAAATCTGCCAGGGGCATGGCATTTCCTTTAACTTCCAAAATACCTATCCAGTTGAAGACGAGTGGAAATAGATGTTGTTTGTTCCCTCAGGGTCTCACTTCGAACTCTTAGTTTCATGCAACGTGTGCTTGTGGAAAGGTTGTCCGAGCATTATAAATACACTGGATTGGTTCCCATAGACTTGAAATGCCTCTTCACAGCATAAGCTGACCGCTGCCATTTAGGTGCTTTTTAGTTTGACTAAGATGGCAGTTAGTACTGATTTCTGGTAGTTGAAACTGTAAACTGGTACTGAAATGCTGACTTCTTTCCTGATACGGTTCTGTCGTGCCCCCCTTCCCCAGCACAATTCATCTTGTGTCTTGGTTTGAAAGACAGGTGTCTGGTAAGGAAGGCAGGAACTTCACTTGGAATGGAGAATATGACCTACTTCTCTCCAAATTATTATAACTTTGAAATTAAGGGGCTTTCAGGCAGAGATACAGGAAAAGGAATAACAGTTCTTTATTAGTGTGTATATGTATATAACAAGGCAAACAACAACAATGGAAGCAACAACAACCAAACAAAAAACTCAAAAAAAACCCCCCAAAAAACCCAAACACGCACACAAAAAAACCCCCCAAACAAACAAACAAAAAAACAACCCCAAAACCCCAGAAAACCCAATTAAGCGCTTTCCTCTTGGTGCAGTTCCAGATGCCCCAGCCACTTTTTTCCCAGCCCAATTCTCAACGTGTCTCTGAAGGAGAGAAATCCTCAGGTAAGAGTGCAGCCAGGTGCCCTCCTCCCCTGAGCTTGACAAATTATTTTGTCTCTTCTAAATATCTGGTCATTATTGTCTCTTAGCAACAAAAATGAGAGAAAATTCCCTAAGAGAAAGTAACAAAAGGAGAACTCCTTAACCCCAACACCTTGTTTGAAAAAGCTTTACAAATTTAGTAACTGATAGCTATGCCAGAAGAGGATGTATGATGATAACAGGCTTTTCCTGGCTTTAAGCTCACACTCATCCTTTACCCATCCCTAATATATGGGCTCTGAGGTATGAATATGAGTATGTGGATTTGAAGCATATTTGCTTTGTGTTATCAGATCAACTAATTGTATGCCTGACTTTCTCACATTGTGAAACAGTGAATTATTCTTTAACCACCGTGGCCATAATAGCTTCTCCCGTAATCCCACTGTTGGACAGTTCTCATCTGCTTAGTTTTCAACACCTTGTATCACCACTGACACCTTGTCTCTGTATCTTCCAACTGAATTCCAGCCTGTTTGGTAGCTTGGGATGGTTAATCATGAAGTATTTGGCAGCTGAGAATGTGCTGAATTTTTTGCTTTGGAGTAATGAGTTGGTCTCACCTCTCTGTCTGATTTTATCCCAGTTCTTCCAGCATCTTTGAAAGCCTTGACCCTTTTGGAGAACAGCCATGAAGACTCCAGTGTCTTCTTCCTGACTGGTACTAGCTCATTTAGAGCCTGTCATTCTTCCTTCAGAACTTAAATTATTTTCCCCCTGTATGCATTAATTTCCATTCAGTGACTTTTTATTTCACCTGCCATCTTATTATTCAGTCACTAGGCTGTTTGGTAGAAATTGTGTTTATGAGTCCTTGGTTCTAGACAGCTGTTTTCTCATCACCAAGCAAACTGAACAGCCTTACAAAGCATGTTCCTAAAGCACACTTCTGTGTGATTTGCTCTCTAGAAATGTCTATGCTTCATTGTGCTGGGTGCTGTGCAGAAAGCATAAGAGTTACTCTGCTGAAACTCTGAAAGGATCAAAAGCCAAATATGAAGGAACTGCAGGCACTTAGATCAGCCAGCAAACTTATCCCAAATGTTACCACATGCAAGAGAATGGATAACTCTGTTAACTTCTGGAGACTTCTGGAGCATTGATTTGAGGCACTGATTTGAGCTGCTTTTGAGTTCATGTGACATCTCTCACACTGATGGTCCTGCAGTGTTCAGTCCTGAAGAGTGCTGGTGTGTTCCTTCAGAGTGGGAGAGCAAAAAGAAACATCTGTGGGATGGTGCTGGCCATGACACTGATTTTGACCCAAACAAATTATCATTTATGACATACATACTTCTGCAGGAGCTTTGGCTTTTGTTTTGGGTGTTGATTTGGCAGCTGGATTTTAGGAGCAGTATTTCTGTTCCTAAAACTGCAAAATTCCATCTGAGCCATGTAATGCTGACCTGCTAAATAATTTCATGTTCACCTTGGGTCTGGTAGGCCTGGGAAGGAATTTTATGCTTCTGTCTTTACTATGGGCTTTTCCTTTGCAGTGTGAAGAGACCAGTTTAGAAAAAGTGTTTTGGAAGAGCATTGTTGAAAATAATACCATCTGACATTTTCAAGGCTGAAACTTTGTGGATAGTCAGTATTGACCAACTTTAAAAACCTTAAAATTCTTGAAATATGTTTTCCACTTTGCTTATATATAGGGATCTTAATCCAGAAAGAAGGAATTGGCACAGGAGGAACTTCCTTTTGCTTCATTAGCAAAGGAAGCAAATGAAGCTTCCTTTTGGTGCCTCTGAGAGTTGTAGATTTGGTTAACTATAGGTTTATGAAAAGGTGGGTACAGGCACATTTGCAACACTATTTTGTACATAATACAAGCGAGAATATGCAGAAATACTAAACGTCACTGGGCTGGGTAGTATCCATCTTCAGCAGAACCCAAAAGCAGAGCCTAGGAGAATGAGAACAGTCAGAGATTGCTTTTGCTGTGAAGGTGTCCTTAGTCATACAAGAAGCTAAAGCTTCTCTCTGAACTTACAGGAAAGTTGGTGAAGCTCTGTTTTTAAAATTTTTTATTCATTATTTTATTATGAATGTGCATTAAATTTGGGGTTGGCATGCAGCCTCACAGCATTTCTCCTCAGATTCATGTGGGGTGTTTGACCTGCTTGCAAATGGAAGCTCTTTGAAAATGATGAGGCCTGAAATGTGCTTCTCCTGCCTCTCCATTCCAATGGAGTATGACTTATTGAATCTCCTCCCCTCAGCAGCATACATTTGATGAAAACTCAGTTGTATTGTAGTGTTGGTAGGATTAAAGGAGCGATAGTATAATGCTTGATTTGGGAGGGAGAAAGAAACAGGACTTAATCTTTTTCGCAGTGTTTGCATTGTTCTGATAGGATAATCCTCCAGAATCCAGGTGGTATGATGTGTTCACAAGCCTTCGTTGTACATTAAATTATTCTAATTATTTAAAATAATAAATAATAATAATTAATATTTTAATATTTTAAGTTAATAAGTAATTAATTACTTTATTTTCAGCTGTAAACCTTAGCACCCACATGTTTCTCACTTCAGAATTTGGGTTATAAAAAGAATTTTGCTGTTAAGGGAAATGCAGTGTTGTACTCCACCTCTCTCTTGTGCTGAAAATTAGTTCAACTCTGACAGTGATCACGGGATATTGTTACTGCTGTACAGACAAAGGTTTTAAAGCACAGTTACCTTCTGCTTAAATAAATGATAGGCTTGTTCAAAGGGAAGGAATTGCTTTTGCATCTCATGTGTGACTAAGCTGACTCACAATAGAGGGGCCTCCGAGAATGCTGGCAGACAGGGATAGCAAAGAGAGAAGAGGAAAAGATGTGTCTGGATCAATTAGTTAATTGTTAGATAATAAATGAATACTCTGCCATTGCACACGAACTAAACCTCTTTTTCATTTACTGCTCCGACTTCCCCTGCAGAGATTTGATTACAGCATTCTCTCCCAAAGCAAAGAGCTCTTGCCATTTTAATACAAACACTCATTGACCCTCTGCAGAGATTTGAAAAATTGCTTTCCTGTCATTAACAATGATAAATCTGTAAACTATATTGTTAAAGATGCTGGGGGGTGGGCATCAAACCAAGAGGAACAGATTAAAGGACTTTAAGAAGTAATGCGCACTTTTGCAATTATCCTCTGAGAAGGAAATTAGCACAGGCAGCATTGTACAATGTATCAGATGTAGTTTCGTGAAAATTATTTTTATAATTTTTGATGAAATTTAGGAATTTAGAGGTTTTTGCTATTGCTCTGCTGCTTGTCCTGGGTGATACTGCACCAACTGAGACACTGCTGTTTCTGATATGTTGCTTAAAAAAATGCTGGAGGAGCAACAGCAATAAAACATAAGCAAAGTGCCTGAAATGCTCATTTAATTCCCATTAGCATAATAAATGCAAATATGATGAGATTTGTTTTGGTTTTATATCCCCATGCTTCTCAACAGGGATGGTTTAGGTCTGTATCACAAATGGAAGCTGAGTCATAGGCTGGCCATGAGGACCAGAAATGGAGCAAGGCATTCCATCTGAGTTTGTGGAGCTAACAATGTAACTCTGGCAATTTTGGAGGGAGGTGTATTTTGTTGGCAAGTCTGTTGTTTTTTTTAAAGCAGGTAGGAGTCTTGCCTCATTGTCCAATTTGTAAGTACAAAGATACTGCAATCTGTATTAGCAGACTGAAATAATTCCTGATGTAATTTATGGATTTTCCTAAAAGAAAGAGAGCTTTCCTACCTGCCATGTAGGCTTGGGTTAGTAGCAATGGCCATAAGCTCCCCTGTTTGCATAGGGCAGTGTGCCTGCAGCTGAGGGGACTGGATCCTGTAACCTGGAGGCTGAAGTGAGCCTGACTGGAAATGAAGGGCAAAACCAGCCCGTTGTGACTGACCCAGAGACCCTGTGTATCCTTGGCATAGATGACCTCAGGAGAGGGCATTTCAAGGACCCAAAAGAGGGCATTGTTGGGCTTTTGGGAGAGCTGCTGTGGAGACAGAGGAAATTATACAGCTGAATTCCTTGTCTGGTCTCTCAGAGGACCCTTCTGCAGTAGGACTGCTGGGGGTGGAAGAGCAACAGGGAGTGATCACCACCACAGCAATGCCCTGACAGCAACACTGCACCAGCCAGGACTGTGGGACCCCATCCATGGGATGAGTGGGGAACTGGAGAACCAGGGAGTGCCCAGAAGGACTTGCTCACTGGAGTCCTGTCTGACCTCTGTGTCATTAACAGCACAGGTGTCCTTTACTGCTTTCCAAATCTGTCTCACAAGATGTTGCAATAAATCTTCCTCTTGTCATTATTTATAAACGGCAAAAAAGATCACCAAGAACTAGATGATTAGCATGAGTCCTATCCTATAAAAGGAATATATATTGTCATGACAACATACAGAGAGAAGCATACAAATCCCTCTTCATCTAAAATGAGAAGACAGCCTGGAATAAATCCCAACAAATGATGTCTTTCATATTCACACAGATGAACTTGCTGCTGCTACTGCTTCTAAATTTCTATTCAGTTCAACTGCTTCTTTGCCAACTTCTGTGTTACTTCCAGACTTTGCATTTGACTGCCTTGAATGGCATTTGGCCATGGTTTCCTACATGTGGGGAGACCAGCTGCCCACGTGCTTCTGGAATGAATCTTTTCCACAGGGCAGACAGTTTTGCAGCACTTCACCCTGCTGAGATAACAATTAATTAAGTGGTTTCTTTATAAATAAGAAGGTAGGACTTGTGGTCTTCCTTAAAGACCATTGTGTGTACTGAGCTTTCAAATGACCCACAGCAAAATTCCCAGAAACTTGTGCTCTGTGT
The DNA here is from genome assembly GCA_018697195.1 of Certhia americana. Taxonomy (NCBI): domain Eukaryota; kingdom Metazoa; phylum Chordata; class Aves; order Passeriformes; family Certhiidae; genus Certhia; species Certhia americana. The sequence goes on along the minus strand of JAGMWU010000021.1, from coordinate 655,639 downwards.
GTGACCCAGAACAAATAAAAGTTACATTCATCCCAGTATGAACCACTCTTGTGATCTCAGCAGACCTAGAATCCCAAATTCTGGTGTCACTTCAGGTGCAAGCACAGCCAACCACTCCACTTTTCTGCTCATTTGTCCCATGGAGACTGGAGTACTGTTTGCAAGCTGAAATGATGCTGTTGCTGCATCCCATAGGCACTTTCCTGCTCTGTGCAAGTTTGAGTATTTCTTCCATACACAGTGTAAGCTTTGCAGTTTCAAAGATCTAATCTAATAATAGCTTGGTCTACATTTGTGGCATTGCCAGAAAAAGGCATATGTTGTCAGGCAGTCAAAGTTAGCAACAGTGCTTAAGTGGAAATGTGCTTAAACGTTGAGAAGGCAGAAATCCAAAATAATCCATCCAAGGTTTGGCTATTAGGAAACTAAAAATACTGTCTTCCTACATACAGGGTTTCCACACGTACTTAGAGAAATACTGCTTGCCTGTTGTCTCAGAATTATTAAAGAGCAATTCTTTTCCTTTCTTGCCTTTGGTGTGATGATAGAAGATGCTATTGGCATTCAGCTTATTGAAGACTGGTTTAAGAGGAAATAGAAATTATTGAAATAACATGAATGGAAGAGGCATGTGTTGTGTAGTGTGGGAGAGAGAGATGACATTGAGTTCCTTTTTCCTATCACACAAGGTTTGCAATTCCAATTTTTCATGTTTAGATTTCCTCTGGGAGAAGAATGCATCATTGGTTTGAACTAAGTGAATGTATACCACAAGAACCATTGGTCTTCTCTCTGCTGGTGAAAGACTTTGCTTTTAAATTCAGATGGCTCTGTAGTCCTGAGCTTTTACAGAACTGCACTGAGTTGGGGATTGGGCTTTGATGGTATATGGAAGTATGAGGTTTTGACATGAGTTCTGAGGCAGCAATTAGGGATTTCATGTGTACCTTAAATATCAGCATATTTAGATGTGTTCCCAGAAACTGGTATCTGTCACAATCATTCTTCCTCTGCTGGGGTCAGTGTGTGCACACAGATGCATATTACTGTTCTGGTAAAAAATTCTCTCATAAGTGCTGTCACAGATCAAGAAAGGTTAGGTTTTTAATATTAATGTTTTCTCCTTTAGGACCTCTAGTTTTTCCCTACTCAGCATGCATGTGACTTGGTCAGGCAGTAGCAGCAAAGAGTTTTATTTCAGTGACTTCTCTAGGGAGTTCATCCACTGTAACAAATTCTTCCTCCTGGAACCCACCTGAAGCAGCATCCCAGAAGTCCTTTTTTCCCTGCTTGTATTACCCCTTGCATTGGTAGCAGCCTCGTGTAGTTTAGAAGTGACAGTAAAAAACTGAGCTGCTGCTATTTTCTGCTTCTTTTGGCACTATTCCTGGAGAGAGTTGAGTTGGTAAATGTGTCTGTTACAGCAGCTATTACCAATGACACAAAATAATTAAGTTGTGGTTTCTATTGTGGTAGGGCCATATCTGTATTTTATAATGATATGTCTGTGCTAGGAGGGTGTGTTATGCTTGATTGTTATGATGGATGCTTCCAGGAAAACAGGACAGGTCTCTAAAGGCAGGTTGTCTAATACTTTCCAGGTACATGAAATCCTGTTGGTTACATGGCAGACCACTAATTGAACTGTGTTTTCTCTCAGTTTTCTGATGAGGTGATGAGGAGGGCAGCATCCATCTCATTTTTCTCCAAGCTGCTTTTGGAGGGGATAGCTGCTATGTTTGTTCTTTTCAGCCAGTCAAAAGAATGCTGACGCCAGGTTTTCATCTGATTCTTTATGAAGTGAATGCTTTCATTTCTTGATGTCTTGAGCCACTAATATGGGGTTCCAGACTTTCAGAAATTTTGAAGACTTTTGAACACAGATGCTCAGCAGTGCTGAGAAGCTCTGATAGACCCTGGTTCTTGGAATCCTGCACCATGCAGAAATTACACTGTAAGGATGTTGTGAAATTCTGGGGCCTTGAGAACAATCTCTCTTTTTCCAGTATTTAAAATATTTTCTGTAGGTTGTCTTAGATAAATTTGAGAGTATTGTAGTATAACTGTGAAATCCTGATCTTTGATTTTTAGAGACGCATGATCTTCCTGCTGCACCCAATTTAGAGAGAAAAATTTTTCCTGGTCTTAGGCAACAAACACAGTCAGTCCATGTGCTCTAGCATTCTCCTGGAGGGGCCAGGAGCCCTGTGGGTGTCAAGGCACTGTGCTGATGCTCTGCTGAAGGTGAACAGGAGCTTGCAAAATGTCATGCTAACCTTCCTGCCATTGCTGGGGACCAGCTAGATAGAAGCTGGGTTTTTCAGTAAATGTTGATATACATATGTTGGTGTGTCAGGGAAAAAAAAACCTTTTCAACTATATGTGGTGTTAAGCCTTAAGGCTGAGGCTTTTTTTGTTTGTGTGTCTGCAGTGGAAGAATCCCATGTCACGTTTGGTTTGTATCTCCTGTTAGAGGTGACATTGTGTTAAATGGTGAACAAGCTGGGGGTGCTGCGCTGCACATGACCTGTGATGGAGCAGAACAGAGGCCACAGGGGATCAGGAGGGGGGAAAGCTCAGCCTTGTGTCCATTGGCTTCATGGCTGCTACCACTCTTCTTCACCAGGAGCACCCCAGGAAGGGGAGAGGACCAGCACAGGAAACTGGGATGCTGTCTGCTGGTGGCAAAAGCCTCTGAAGGAACAAGAAGAGATACTGGGGCTTGGTTAAGAGGTTAGATATCAAACTTTGATAAGGCAAGAAACTTCAGTGGGCAAAAAGGTGCTTGCATGAAGCATGGAAATGCTTTTGGAGGATGCTGGAGTGAGCAGTCAGTGAGCAAAGTTTTTTGCTCTGTGTCAGTGCAGCACAGCAGGTCCTGGATGTGAAGGGAAACCTTAAGGGATATGGTAATTAAGAAAAGTAACTAAGAACTAAGTAATAAAAATAATAAGAGTTTTACCAGCCTCATTGTGCATAGGCAGGCAGCAGGGAATATGGGTCACACAGTATGAGCTACCCAGAAATAAAATCCAGGTCTGTTAATGCCTCAGGCCTCTCCATAAATATCAGACTGTGACTCTTTCCTTCAGCACAGCTTGAATGGGAAGGGACTTCCATTTTAGGTGGAAGATGAGGCTCTGCTCAGTCCAGGTGCTAATCATGTTCTCCTGCTGTTTGCCTTTGCCAGGTGCAAGTTCTTCAGCCTCACAGAAACCCCTGAGGACTACACCATCATTGTGGATGAAGAGGGCTTCCTAGGTAAGTGTCAGCACGTGCCACTTTGGTATCCAGCCATAGGGTGGACAAGGAAAACCTGTTACCTCACTGAGACTGTAAACCAAAAGGTTTGTAAAACAAGTCTGTTTGTCAGTGCTGGTAATGCAACTCTCAAAGGTGCTTTGATCACTTAAGCACACTGTCTCTGCTGCCATGCTCTACAAGGCAGTTCAGACATGGAATATGAATATATTTGAATGCTGGGAGAGGATCACACACACGTCTTAAAACGTAGTTTGAGCAGGTTTGAAAAAGCAAAATCATCTGTGTACGATCACATGAAAATGAGCTGACCTGTGTCCCCAAGCCTCCATAAGTATACCTACCACATCTTGTATTTCCAGCTTCTGTCAACCTCTGCCTTCCAAAGGAGCACTTGACCATGAATAGTTTGTATCATCCCTGCAGCCAGCACAATGCTGTGGAGTTGTGATTCAGCTCCTTTGGCTCGTCACCATAAGCTGTGATTTATCCCCCTTTCTTACACCCACCTCTCCCTGTACTAAGTGTGCCACCTTTGCCTGGAGTGGCTGCAAGGGTCAAAGGTGGAGTTGGTCATGTGTCACAGAAGGTGGGTGGCACGTCTTGAGAGCTGCAGATTCTTGGCATTGTGCAAGAGCTGATGTAGAGAATGGTTTGCCTTTGTAGATGGAAATAGTTTAGAAATAACCTTTATCATGTGTGGAGATTTTGTTTGTAACAGTGCTATTGAGGTAGGGGAATGAGGAAGTGTTGGGCAGCTATTATTATTTTTGTTCACTTTCTGTGTCTGGAATTAAAAGTCTACACATTCTGACATCAGAGAAAAATCATTAAAATATGAAAAAAGAGGTTTTCATTCCTGAATAGGAATTAACTCTTGAGAACCTTCTTGTGACACTGTCATATCAATAGTTTTGAAATATCCAAACCAAAACAAGATAATTTGAAACTACACCATCTTTATTTAGGACAGAGTTTTATGATCAGTAGCCTTGCTGAAGTTCGCCTTTTTCTGCTTCAGGAATACTCACAAGCATGTGATAGAACAAGCTGCATTTTAGACCAGTACAGTGGTACCTGATGATTTTAGTAAATTAATTGCTAGGCTGAGAATGCTGAATGGATCTTTACAGCTATATCTGTTTATAATTTGGGAGTTTTGAGGTTTGATTGAAAGTCTATGCCATATACTTTTGATCCCAGAATAGATGACATAAGCTTCTGCTGCCAGAGTGTCCCTTTTGTATTTTTTTTAGGGGTAATATGCATAAGTATTTTACTACTATTGGTAGTATCAGCTTTTTTGTTATCAGTGGCAGCTGAAGAAAATAAATTCAAATTTGGTTTTGCCATAATAGTAGGATGCAGAGCCTCCCTCTAAGAACTTTATTTTAAGCGAAGGCTCACTAAAGGAGGAGAAAGTTTCTGGGTTATTTTCCAGGGGGCACAGCACATAGCAGAGCAAGAAACCCAGAGATTCTCATTCTTAGGAGGGAGTCACTGTCACTGAACCTGCAGGTGAGATATGCTCATCTCCAGCATCCATGGGACTCATTTCTCTGCCTAGTTGGAAGGATAAAGACTTTTCACTTCAATCACTGGTGACAAGTTGAATTGCAACTGCCCCAGTCAGTACAACCACCTCAGTACAGTCTCCAGCAGCCACACTGTTCTTCATCTCTCTGGAAATTACACTATCTTGAAACAAAGGTGAGCTCAAGCAGTGGTCTTGCTCATCCATACTGAGGGACTGTTGCTCTGTGCACCATTGGTTGTGCTCAGAGCAAATCCCAGGTCTGGCATGACCACTGGTGCCCAGATTCTCTGTGAACCAGGCAGTGCTGCTGCAATTCAAAGCAGCAGTCCTGTCTGTTTGGATCTTGTTACCTTGGCTCACTCTGCCACCTGAGCTTAGTGCTGAAAGTCACAGTGCCCACGTACCTTCCTGTGGCTGTGGTTGGGGCAGAGAACATCCCTGTTTTTTTCAAATTGACTGTGTGCAGTGGGAATGTAAAACAGGGCTTTGCAGGAGAAAAGATCAACTTCCAGGCAGTACATGGGAAGCAAGGAGTATGCTATGGCCATCCTCTGCTACAGCATGGTGTGGAAGCCAGGTGCAAAACCCAGCCTGGATAGTAGTGTCACAGAGCTGCTGGCTTCATCACCTTTTCTGTCCTTACTCTTGTGTCCTGGTTTAGGGCAAGTTTGGGGAGAAACTCCCGAAGGGGCCCCTTCAGAGAGCAAACCCACACAGCCCCTCCCCACCCAACCAGTTGGGGAAGGATTCCTCGGAGAGAAATGGAAAGAAACCTGTTTATTTAACAGACAGAGCACCCCCCAACACACAAAATGAACAATACTGGATCACCGTTCTGAAGAGATAACAAATTCAGACAGTCTCTTTGGGGAGTGGTCACTCTGTTGCTGATCTCTCTGGCGCTGGGCAGGCTGCTGCAGGACACAGAGTGCAGACTCTCGGTGTTTCCCAGGTCCCAGTCCAGAGCAGGCTTGAATGATTCCACGAAAAAGGGAGAAGGAAGAAAAACAAAACACCAGTCTGGGGAAATTCGGACTGCCTAGCTAAACTAACTAAAGAGCTGAAGTAAAAGCAAGAGCAAGCAAGCAAAGCCAGCAAGCAAAAGCAGTAGCAAAAGCAGCACTATGTGTCTGTGTCCCTCTGACTATTATTATTTATTATTGATCAGCAAGCTGATAATACCAAAACAAAACTTTCCTGAGCCAGTCTTGAAGAACATATCCAGCCTAAACAGTACAGATGACTAGGGATACAAACCTCATAACGTCCCCCAGGACATCTTGTAAGTGATGATCTGCTGGTGAGACCTGTATACACCACATCCTGCTAACTCTGCATACCACAGCTACCATAACCTCTGGATTTGTGTCCAGCCTATGTTCTTCTGTCTGAATTGTTGCCACCACATCCAAAGCTTCATCTCAGGGTTAGCTCTGTGTGCAGTTCCATCCCTGCTCCTCAATTCAGTGTGGTGTATGTTTTTTATAGTCTGGAGAAGTCCAGAAGTCCCACTCTAGCTAGAAATGTTTCAGCAAGAGAAAGCTCACTTTTCCATTATATAGCCTGTAATCAGCACATGGGCTTGAACAGAATCAAAATCTCTGAGTTGCAGCATCCCACCTTCTTGCAAAACACCAATTATGTCTGCCTTGAGTGCATCAACTGCCTCTTGTCCTGAGCAGTGAAGTGCTGAATTCAGCTCAAGAATTGCAGGGTAAATCTGCACCTTTGATGAGCAGTTCAGATAGCAGTCCAACAGCAAATGACTTCCTTTTTCTTTCCAGGTAACTTTTTTTCTTGCAGTGCTTAACAAACTCTGTGTAAGGAAGGACCTGAAGGACAGGTTTTTTCTGTGTGGAAAATGAGAACCTTTCTTTCTCAGGCACCTGTATGAATTTTTGCTGCAGCAGCAATGAGAAGGTTGTCCTGTTTGCTGGAATCTTCCATGGTAGCCAGGCCCATTTCTCCTGCACATCACATATACCACTCATAAGAAAAGAGCAGGCTGAAGAAATACCAGCACTTCCATCTGTCCTTGAGGTTAACACTTAAAACATACTGACATGCAGTAATCATTCTTAACTGTTTTGTCAAAAAATAATCCCTAGGCTTGTTTCACTGAGAGCAGTGAGTCAGGCTGGTAAAGAAGTCATTATTTCTTCTCCCTAGAAAATGTCCACAGTGCAAAGCTGTAACCTGCTTAAGCATTCATTGTGCTGAAAGGGAACAGCTACAGCCTAATTCTTGGCTTTAATTCCCTTGTGGTGAGTTGGGGATTATATTTGCACAGAACCTTGTTTGTTCTAGTGGCTGTTTCTTGGGCTTTGGCCTGCTAATGAGGAAGAATTTTATTCAGCAAATAACACAGGGAACTGTGCACAGAAAGCTCTCTTCCTGGCTGATACTGAGATGAACTAGCAGGAAAAGTTTGGCCATGGGCCCTCCTGCATGAGGACAAATGTCTCAGCTAGTGGGGTGCTTGGATAGCCATATATGGTCCTGGCATTTATCCCCCTGCTGCACAGTCAGCACATGGCAGAAAGGTGGAGTGGCTGCTGCTCCCTGAAATATAGCAATATTTGTTTGGCTGGTTTGCTTTTTCCTAAAGTTTGGCTGAAAGCAGGAGTTTGTGCATGTGCAGATACGCCATAGCCCCTGTGTTCTTTGCACAGTCTGTTCCTTTTTCAGAGGGCAGCAAGGATGGACTCGCTGTCTCTGCACAGCTGCATGAACAGAGCTTCTAGCCTGTGGTCTTGCTGGTCCCAGTAGTCTCTGATCATCAAAGGTTTTAACTTTTACACACTGAAAGGAAACACACCTGGAGGTAGCCATCATTCTGGAAACCCTGTTTATATGCACTGGGAACATCTGCATAAATGGAGCCTGGGACAGTCTGTCATCCAGGTGAAGCTGTCCTGAAGATGGATTATTGTAAAGCAACATGTTACTAACATTTTCAAGGTGAGGTTACTGGCTTCCCAACCCTGGCACTAGGTTGGTGTCCCTTGCGTGAAATCTTTGATGTATCCAGTGAACTTTAAAGATGTTGAAAAGGGAAAAAGAAATCAAGTGCTAGAGTCAAAGGAGGAGTGAATCACTGTGAATTTCAAATTGGTAAATGTGTATATTCTAGGTTCAGGGGAATTTGGGGTGAGGGAAACACATCACCTTCCTGTACTCTGGTCTTCTTTCTCCTAGAACTGGTAAGCCCATTTCGTGTAGATTATTGCAGTCAGCAGGCCTTAGGTCCTGTCTGATCTCTTCTGGATCAGAACCAGAGAGGACAAGCCATTTCATTTCAGTACTGAAGCAGCAGTGAGAAACACCCTTCTGAGGTGCAGATCCACTGTGTGAACACAGAGCAAGGCTCTTGGTCTCCTCACACTGAGGTTCATCTGCAAGATGGGTGTAACAGTCCTTCCTTAAATGGTTTTTTGACTGCCTGATATGGCTAGTAATTTCTCTAAGGCCAGAAATCCATTCATTGATACATTTTCTAGGAGGAGATTAAGTCTTAGAGTCTCAGCTCATACATCACAATAAATTGTCCAGTACATTAAAAATAATGGAACTATTTGAAAAATCTCAGCTAGTTACAGTGGCAGAAAAAAAAAATCATTCTAATAAGAAGAGAATAAAAATAAAAAATAACGTCTTGCTGGAAGTGCTTTGTTTTGATAACCATCATCCTCAGACCACCCTGTCTGACCTTGGATTGAGGACCATCATATACTTTAGTACCACATTGAGTTCCTATTTCAGTAACATCAAAATGGTAAATTGCTTTTAGTGTCCTCTCTCTTTTCCTGTATATAAACTGGGTGAGAAAACAGCTTATAAATAAGTCCAAACACAGAACCTATCTAGCTAGGAGCAATCTTTATTTAAAGATAAAGAAGGAAACAAGCTAATAGTTGCATCTGGCTTTCTGAATAGTCCTTCAGTAACTATTTTTTCTTTAATTTTTAATTGCCCAGTGATTAGGCCTTTGTATCTGAGGTACAGTGGCATAAGTTGCTTGCTGACATTTTTTAGTGCTAGATTCCTCCCCCAGATGGCCAGGAGTGCCTGTGGTTGCTAGGCAGAACGTGTTTTTCTCTTCTAAACACTTATAACATCACTGTCTTCTGATCTCTGCATTGGCTAGACTATGCTTTGTCTGGGTTTTTAGGTTTTTAAGTAATGTGGTATTAATAACCTAAATTCAAATTAAATTAAAATGTGGGGATTTGACTATTGCCTTATTAGAAATATGTGCTTGGTTGGGGAGGCTTTTCCTGTAATGCATCTCTGCTGAAACAGATCAATAAACATTTGGGGAGGTCTGTGATTACGTGGGATTTCTGCTCTCTCTCACAAGTGAGTCGAGTTTGGTGGTTAAAGCTTTTGGGGGAAGGGAAGAAAATGAGAAATATATAATATTCCAAGGTCTGCTTTGCATCACATGGGGAAAGGAGCACTTTTTCTTAGAGCTTGTGTGTGAGTGGGTTTGCAAATTTTGACAGCATATATTATTCTTTATGTTTGTAACCTGCCACATAAAATCTTTTTGTTCAGTTTCTTTGCTCACTCCTATTTAAAGAAGTACTGCATAAATAATACATATTTTTCACTGTTTCCTCCAGCAGATGGGTGTGTATTGATATCTATTTTCGTTTCACAGCCTGTGGTGAGAAAGCCGAGATTTCTCTTCCTGAACCACTTGACTGTCCGTGATTTTTTCCTTTAAATTTATTACATGTTGGCTGCTTCCTAGTACTTTCCAAAGTCCAAGATAAATGAGCAGATAGAAACCAGGGCTCATTTTTATCAACCCCTCTCATAAATGCAGGACCTACAAAACTTTTCTGACTGAAACAATAGAATAATTCATTAAAATTTTAGGTTGCTCTCTAAGATCAGGATGATCAACAGAAAAGTAGCAGCTCTTCTTATTTTTTCCACTAGAGAGAATCTGACCATCTGCTTGTTCTTGCTCTGGTGCATTTCTGTTTTTTTCTGAAGGGTGGGCTTAAGGGGAGAGGGTGGCCTGCCCTGTTTGTACTTGAGCTGGCTGTAGTCTGCCAGCTGTGAGGAGACACACCAGGGTGTTAAATGTGCAAGGGCTGAACACATGCTCTAAGAACTTTTGAAGCATTTATACACTGTAAGTGCTGGTAAGACTGTGATTTGTCATATTTCCCTACATTTTAAGGGAATTTTATACAGAGCACCTTGTGAGAGATGGCTAAGTGCTATTTCCTCCTATCACATGTTGAGAACTGAAGCACAAGGAAAGCTGAGGAATCAGTGGTACAAGCAGCAAAATGAGTCCCTTTTCCCATGGCTGAAAGCATTTAACCATCAGTTCCCAATCTTTGCTAGCTGTGAATCTACTTCAAGTTTAAGCCATACTTTTCTCAAGTTCCTGACCTGGACAGGGAAATGGGTTTCCTCTACCTTGGCATCTCATAAATGCTATGGCCTAAGTCTAGAAATGGAATCTTCAGTAAAGCAATGGGAAAAAAACAGTCTGTCATCATCTGCAAACAGAGAAAACATCTCTTTTGTGGTAATCACTGCAAAATTCCAGTGTGTAGCACTCCCCAGGGTTGGTCTCTGAGTAGGTTTGCCAGATGTTGTCATGATTGCAGGAGATGCCTCATGTTTCCCAAGGATCAGTCATTCATTAAGGTGAGAAATTTTCTGTTCCTGAGAGGCTTGGAGGATTCTCCTGATCAAGCAAGACTGAAAAAAGAAACAAAGCCTGTCTGTACCCAGAGACTCTCAGGCAGAGGTTGCAGGGTTTGTGCCCAAAAACTTCATTAACTTTATTTTCTTCTGGTGCCAGTGATCAGTCTTTTCCAGCTTTCCAGGTGCAAAATCTCCAGAACTAATGGTGTATCAAGGGTAACTCATAATCCCAGTGCAATATGTCTGGTTGTTTGGTTTTCACTAGAATCAGTTGAAATCCTTCTATCTGACTCTAGAAGTGCAGACTGATGTGTGTGCATGATTCCAAACTAACAGTTCTCTTTTGAGGAGAACTTGCTTGATGCTTTGAGCTAATTCTTGTGCAGTTAAAACAAACAGGGGGTGGGGTTTTTTTTTCTCTTTGCATGCAGTATTAAGCTGATGGTGACACACTGGCCAGCCATCATCATCTTGGGTTTGTGGAAGGGCTTCTCCAAGGGCAGGTAAGCCTTTCTCAAATGAGCAGCTTTGCTGTTGCAATTGCAGGGTGAAGGCCCAGGGAACCAGAGCACTGTGGTGAAGTTCATAGGTCTGTTGCAGGCTTTTCTGTTTAACCTTGGATGTGTCTCTCATTGTGTCTCAGTTTCCTCATCTTAGAAACAGGATAATCTAATTAAATCATCTCACCACAGGTCTTGTAAAGATTAAGTAGTAAACATGTGGAAATGCTTTGATACTCTAACAGGCAAAGGCCATTGTAAATAATAATAATTGAGGGAATGTCTGTCCCTCAGGATTCCCTTTTACAATGGGTGCACTTGCAGCCAAAGGAGCAAATCAGGTCTGTAGTGGAACAGATTGGAGATTATGATGCGAAAAAATATCCTTTATGAGAAAAGTTACATAATCTTTCTAAAATCTCATATTTTAGCATTTTATCTTGCACAGGATTAAGATTCACAACATCAAGGTTACAGTCATACAGTTAGGAATTTTGTGGCTCCATCTTCAAGTCTTGTTTGAAATGTAATTATTTGCTCTACTCTGTCAGTCCAGTGAAATCTTGTCTGAAATACTAAATCTTATTGCTATTTTGTATTTTGTTTGAAAATGCAGAAGGAATTGTAAATGTGAGTCCAACTGTATTAGTTCTTCTTTCGATATTCTTGTATTTTTGTGGGTTTGGCTTTTCAGTGGAATGCACTACCTGTGTCCCTTTGCTGGCAGTAACTAGAACTGGCAACATTGCCTTGAATTGTCTGGGCTAAGTCCTGTCCAGCCCCAGCTTGCAGAGTCTGTGACCAAAGCCTTTGCCAGGAGTTTTTGTAACTCAGGGAACATTTTGACAGGACGTGGGAAATCTGCTGATTTCTGCAGTTGCTGTTACTGGATATCAAGACAAAATCCTCAGTTCTTTTGGGCTGTGGATTCCATTTGCTCATGAAGGAGGGTGAGGAGAGGCTGGCCGTGGCAGTGCTTCCTGGCTGGGAGCAAAAAGCCATGGTTGACAAGTTGGGAAGGACCTAGCTCTTGATCATAGCACAGAGATAGCATCAAGGTCTCTGCACTCAGGAAGCAATCCTGCACAGGACAGATGCACTCACAGCCATGCTCGAACACATCTTGAGCCAAACTTTTAATCTTCATTGCTTGTCAATAAAGAAAAAAACCCAAATTTTGCTCTCTTCTTCATTCTCATGAGCAAATGTCAACTTTTGGAGATTGAATCTGGTTTTAATTTTCCAGGTTTGGTTGTTATTAGTGATGTGCTATCCTGTGAAGAGGAAGAAAGAAAGCAGCCTGATTTCCTGAAAACTGTCCAGAGACTAACCTGGATTTGTCTTCCCCACCCAGCTCTCCAGTGAGAGTGGACATAATGATTATTTTTGAAATCTCCCTTACTACGTTCCACTTTTTAAGCCAAACATAATAATGATGCTATGTTTCTGGAGTGTGTTCATACTTCCTCTCTTATGAGACCTCTGTGAGGTAAGAATTATTTTCTCCTGCATATGAGAAAACTGATAAAAAGGAGACCAAATTACTTGTTTCAGGTCACATACATACTTTGTGGGACAAATCAGATTGTGCCTTAACTGAATCCCAAACTGACTTCTATTTACCTGCACTTCAGAATCAGACTTTATTTTCCACTATATTGCAAGAACCTGAATATTGGTTCTAAGACACTACTGTAAAACTGTCATTCTCTCATGATCCTCCAGGTGGTCTGTAGTGAGTCCATCATCCCTCCGTTTCCACGACCAGGTGGGAGTTGTGTTGACACATTACAACAGCTTTTGTATATAGACTTGACTTTCCTGTGCAATACCTTTTATTGCTGGGTCAGTGTCTGGCCTGGCAAGAACTTTGTTTCTTTCTCTTAAACTCAGATTTTGATATTAGTTTGAATTTTTGTTCCTCACAACAGAAATCACAAGTAGAAAGGTAAGAAAGGAGGCCACCAGAAGCAGATTTTCCAAGTGGGAATTTTTGTGCATTTCACAGGCTGCGCCAATCTCATTTGAAATGCACTTATTTTTGTTTAACTCTTAAAAAGTCAGTGTAAAAGTATAACCAGCTTGGTTTTTAGATTGCTGACAAAGTTTCAATTTACAAGGATTGTAAGAGGAAAAGGAATTGAAACGAGATGAAAGCAGGGATTTCTGTATGAGCATTTCCTTTTATCAGTCCTTGATTGCTCTCTTAGTAGGCACTTGTAATGGAGATCTTTCCTCAGGAGGTGCTGCTGCTTTTAGTGGAGAGAAGGCAGCTTTCTGATATATGGATTTGCAAGTTCAGCATCAGCCCCTCCAGAAGGACCAGTGTTTGTTATCCTATGGCCTGACTGAAAATGATAGTTGCATGCCCTAGTTACATGTTGAGCCCCTTGGAAAGCAGAGGGGATGCTTGTCAGAGTCAGGATTTCAGAGCTGGGCTATGTGTTTGTACAGCTTTATTTAATTCCTGGTTACCCTCGGGTTATTTAATTTCCTGACAGCTGCAAAAACAGTGTTCTCAGATAACAATGGTTTCTAATTAGGCAATGTGCCTAAAATGGTAGAATGTTTTATTTTGACCATGACACTGATGTTTTGTATGCAGCTTGGAGATGAGAAAGTCGAGCAAGTTGGACTTCCAGATTTCCTTGGAAGAGCTGTGTCTCTTTTGTGATCCCCAGTGAATAATGCTAAAGGCATGCCCGCTCCTCTGCCCCTGGGCTTCCAACACCTCTCATTGTTTTGGACTGTGTCATCAGTAAATCTGCCTTTCAGCTGGAACCACCTTCCAGAAATATGTTTTATCAGCACAGCAGGACTTGCATAGCTGAGGTTACAGAGCTTCCTGTAGGAATGTAGGGAGAAGAAAACAGGTGAGATTTACCTATAGCTGAGGGTTATAGCTTCTTGGGTGTTCTATTACACTGCATAGCTGCCCAGATGTTGCTTTTATGGCTCTTGCACTTAGTACAAAATCAGGCAGTGATAGAAATAAACATACAAGTCAAGTCTTCTTCAAAACCATGTATTCATTTTAGAAAGGGTGTTAGCATCAGGTTATCTTAATTAGATCCTGACATGATTTGTGCTTGTAGAAGGTTTATGCTTTGGGCTGTACAAATTGATGATCTCTAAATTTCCTTCTGTAACAGCAAAAAGTGGCTGTTGGGAGGTCTGTCACCTCCTTTAATTCTTAGACATCCCTTGAAGTCATGTATCTAAAAGAAAATAGGTAATTTTGTTCTGCTGCTTTGCTCCCTATTTTGATTCTTTTCCAGAGCTCACAATTCTGACAATTACCATTACCACTTTTTACTGTTGGAGAACTTTTAAGTTCTTTGTTTAAGAACCTGTTCATATAACTGTGATGTAGAATTGCACCTCTGGTAAATCAAATGCCTGCTTAAAAGTTTTGTCACGTTAATTAGGTGTTTAATTAGAGTTTATCCCTGCCTTTGAGCTGAGCACTATTTACTATCATGCCCTGTACTGCTGACCATGGGCTCTTCAGAAGGCTTCTGTATGGATTCTCTATAGCCATTTGCTTTTAGGTGACTGATTCTGCTCAGATACCATAATATAGTGAAAGAGAGATTAGTGCATCAATTGCAGTGTAAATAACAGTAAAAAATTATTCTCTGTAATAATCTGGCCTTACCCAGTTCTTTTTGAGATGCTGATCTCTGAAGGAGCTATAGATCTTGGCTCAGAATGGCTTCTGGCTATATGAGCAATGCCCATGGGCTGTCCTCTGTGTAAGATCAGCAGGGATAGATGAGCAAGAAATATTTTTTCTTCCTTCCCTGCTACAGTTTCCTACTAGTCAATAATTGAGGGATTCCTAAATTGCCAAAATACAGAATTCTACCAGGTAGAATCTGTATTACCATATTTAATAGATATCAGTATACCAATCCACCACAGAGTTGTCTAACCCCTTTTGAAGCCTCGTCATTCTTTTGGTCTCCATGACATCCTCTGTCAGCACTCTGATAATTTCATTGGGTTTTAGGTGTTGGCTGTTTTAGCATGATGATGTTTGTGGTCTGACTCAGTTCTTCTCCCAGCAGTTCTTAATGATCTTTGAGCATCAACTTCTTGTTTCTCAAAGAAACACTATCTCCGAGACTCTTAGGAAAGGCATTTTTAGCTCTTCTTTTTCAGAGACCTGTCCTTAAACTCTAGCTTAAAACTGAAAAGTATATTGGATTTTTGCTACATCTGGCAGGACCAACCCAAGTTTTTCTGTAGCTGACAAGTTAAAAAAACAGTGCACATGCAGGCACTGACATCCCTAAGTGAGGCAAGCCCAACAGAGCAGGGAATCCTCAGGAGCTAAATGTCAGGTTGTGTCCTGACCTCTTGAGTACTGTTGGTGTACTGCTGAAATCCTCAGGTTTTAAGTTTGGTGAAGTACGTGTTTTATTTTGTTTCTTTTAAAAAGTCAGAATTGAGCTTTTGGAGAAGTGGGATGAGAATTTATGTGGACCATCATGTGGGTAAACCTCAGGTGGATGGCTGTTCTTGCATTTTACCAGTGAACAAAAATAAAGTAAGCCTCTTAAGCTCTGTGCTGTTTGCAGCAGACAGGAGTGCCTGCTCTGATGGATGTTTACCATGGCTTTCCATATACTCTTAACAGAGCAGATACAATTTTTCCCAAAAAATTCATTTTTAGAATTTGTATAAACAAATTCTTGATTTAGATGAGTGCTCCCAACATGCCACAATGTGCCTGGTTTTAGTGGCTTGTATGTATCATTCTTTACAAGGAAATGTATTTATGTATCCAAGAATCAAGGACAGTCCATGAAAACTTCTCAGATTGTCTCAGATTACCACCCATTTGGATGAAAAGAAACCACAAACTGAAACCAGTTTGCTTTCAGAAGTGCAATCTGTGTATCTCATAAACATGAAGTTCAAAGGAACTGCAGAGTGTACTTTATGGACACCAAAGAAAACAGTCTTGAGAACAGGAGGTTTAATAATCTGAGGTTAATCTGTGGAGTAATGGCTGCATCTTTAAGACATTTGCACCTGCTTAAATTTAAGCAGATTGAGCTGGGTTGTAGCAGGCCCCTTGTGCACTGAACTTGGCTTAAATATCCAAAAGATGAGAACCCCTTCCTGTCCTGCCCCACAGAAGTGAGGAAAGGCAGGGCATTTGGATGGGCCTGGCTCTTCACAGTGGGGAGGAGGAGGAGGCCATGAGCAGATGTCTTCTCCACATAGGAGTCTCCTTGGGTGGCTTGTTCTGACTTGGGTTCTGTGACAAAGGGCGTTGTTGGCAGTGCAGAACACTGGATTTGGAGCAGGGCTCTTCTATACAGGACACAAGGCTGGGGTGCTTATTGCAGAGCACTACAGATGGCATTTGTCACTAATTGTCAGTCCTTACCCTGCTGCTTTAAAAAGTTGCTTCAGCTGAGAAGTTTCAGGAGGGAAATTTATTAGGGAAAAAACCAGCCTGTTCTATAGAGGTTCCTGTGCTTGAGTTCAATAGACTTTTGATGGACTCTTCTAGACTGGCACACTTTTGTTGTCAGTTTTGATTAGTTGAGCTCTTGGCATAGGGTGCAGTCTGCTTCCTTGTTTGAAAATGGAAAGGTGATGCTTTGAAGGCACTCAGTAGAAAATTGGGTAAAGGAAAAGAGTTACTAAAATACTAGTAAATAGTTACTAAAATACTAGTAAATTACAAAAATACTGCTTTTCATCTGCTGCTTTACGTGGGTTTGAATTTTTCTCTTTCTTTTTTTTTTTCCTGCAGTGAGCTCAAGGCAGCTGGTCTCTGGTCCGTGACTAGGTCTCCTAGCCTTTGTCACAGCATAAAGAATGATAGTCATGTGGTACAGGAAGCAAAAAGCTGAAAGGCTCTCGTGTGTTTACCAAGTACTTTTTCTCCAAGTGGCTATTGCAGCTCAAAGGTTCTAGGTGGCAAGAAAAATTTGAACAAAAATGCAGAAGGTCCTTATTGCCAAGATAAGCAGAAGGCAGAAAGGCTTAATGTGACCAATTTCCCATACAGAAAAAGGCTTCATCACTGATCTGTGTGTTACTAAGTTCACTTGCTGAATAGTGACAGTAATATAATTTCTACAGTGGATAGATATGCAGTAATCTATTGTTTTTCTCCCAGCTTCTTTCTTCAGTTCTAACAGTTTGGCTACTCAGGGGTTAGAGACCAATTTGGCCTTTTTTCCTTTGAGGGAGTGAAATAAGGCAGCTGATTATCAATATAAGCCGAATTCGACCTGGTCTTCTCTAGTTGGGTGAAACAGTGGAGTAAGAGCTGGAGTCACTGATACGCTTTGTGTGAGTAGTGCAACCACTGAAAATACATCATGCTTAGCAGTAGCAGGTTGGGGAGCACTTAATAAGGAGAAGGGACTTGTATTCAGAAATGTGAAAGTGAAATTGTGTAGAAAATTCTGTCAGCTAATGGTCTGAAAAATATTTTGCAAAAGCTATTTTCTACCCTTACTTCTGTTACATCTTATTAATAGCCTCAACAACTGGAGAGTCACGCACATTAATGTCGCAGTTCACTTGGGACAATTTGTTTTGCAAGATAATGAACTGTGTCAGCAATAGTTTAACATTTGCTCTAGGTGGGGCTGACAATTCAGTTTTCTGGTAATTTTGCCAGCATTTCCCAGCAAAATGCCTGTCTGTGCTCTTTGACTAAATCTCTGTGAGATTCGGTAACCTGGGGCGACGTTATGCCATCACTTTCTTCAAGTATATTTTATTTTGTTTAAAGCATTCTCAGGAGTAGCTTGGAAGGAAATCCTGCAAAATATTGACAATTTCTTTTTTTGAAGAGCTCTAGTCCTCTCACTCCTTGGCAGCAGAGGTGTCTTTGCGTGACAAGATACCTTCACCTCATTAAAGTCATTTAGCCCAGGTGGAGGTTTGTGTACCCTTGAGTTTTTCAGCCACAGTGTCAGAAGTGACATCAAGTCTGGTGGGTTTTTTTGCAGTCTGCAATGCAGCTCATAGTGGCAGAGGATGCTGTACCCCTGTTCATGGGGAAGGCCTCAACTATGCAGTTGGGAACAGAGATCCTCAAGGGTGTTCAGGGGAGGTTTCTGACCTTGGTGTTACCCTACCTCTTTAGAGGAAGAAGCAGAATAAAGGTAGAAATAGTTTGTCTGAGATTGTAGGGGACAAATCCAAAAGCAGCAGTGATGGAGATATGGACAGGCTGGTTGGGTGAGGGGATAGATGTAGTGTCAGGGAAGACACAGTACAGGATCAGTGGGGAAGACAAGAAAGAGACAAAAAAAAGAGTAAAGATAAACATAGCGACAAAGGAGAATAGGAGATGATGCAGTTTGAGCTATAGTAGAGGGTGACTGGGGTGGAGAGGTGGAAGGAGGGAAGAGAAGAAAGAGGAACAGGCTGGTGAGTGCTGGGTTTGAGGTAAGTAGAAACAAACCACCTAGAGCACTTGCTCCTTGCACTGTCCTCGAGGACGCTCAAGGCAGCAAGTACCTGCCAGACAGTAAATGGTGTCTTTCATTCAGATCAGCTCAGGGCAGTGGAAAAAGCCAGCTACATTTACAGTGCCTGTGGCAGGAGGATGGACGGGCTCTAAAGCAGCAGCATGTGCAGCAGGCTGTGAAGCTCTGATACAATTGCAGTTTTTCTGTGCTTTCAGTGACCAAGACAGCAGTTGTACTGGTTTTGTTTCTGAGCATTTTGTTTAACTATTACTAAAAGTGTCTGTGGTTATTAAAAAACTCAGTTTGCCTGTGCTAATTTACCTCCTCTTGTATGTGCCTCATGAGGCATTCAGTGCATCATTACATGCTGCTGCTTTGAGCTCTGTTACAATTCCCAGAGCTCTGGCACTGGGGTGGCACCTGGCTAGTGGTGAATGTGGCTGGGGCTGCAGACGGCCCTGTCCTTCCCACTGTGTGAAGCTGGAGACTAAATAAAGCAAATGGCAGGAATAGAAATATTTCATGATAAATTGGATTGTGTCCCTGCCTGTGACCCAAACCTCTGTTTGGCAGCCTCCCACCTTCAGAGTACTCAATATTGCAGCACTTCAAACATTTTCATGTGTAAAATAAATCCTCAGTTATCGTGCCAGAGCGGTTGAGTAAAGCAGGCTGCAGGATGATGATTTGTGAGCTGTGGGCAAGGAACCACCATTTTCAGCACCAGGTGCTAAATGGGTCTTTAACCTTCAGTGAGGGGCTCGGGCACATGCATTAACACTTCACTTGGTTTGCAGTGTTGCAGGATGAGCTGTTCCCACTGGGGATTGACCAGTACTGTGGAGCATGATCCCTAACTGATGATGAATGTATTGCTTTCCAAGCATAGGAAATAGCTCCTAAATTCCAGGCTGTCATGGGATCTGCAGTAAACTGACTCTGTGGAGAAAATGTACGTCCTAACATGAAGCTAATGTCCTGCTATACGGAGAAGAATCACCCTTTTCATCAAGAGCAAATGTATAGGGAAGTTATAAAAGCTTAATAAACAAATAAGTAGTTTATTGATGAGTAACTCAAGGGCAGATTGTTTTTACATGTTTGAAGGACCATCTATACCACACTTGGGAGAGAGACTGGGCTGCAACAACCCAATATTTAGTGTTTTCTTGCTCTCTTTCATCCTTAGGACCAGTTGGGGGTTCTGGGAGTGGAGAGTCATTTCTAACTGTGTCTGGTTCAGAGGTCTAGATTTGTTTACTCTAAGGAAGAGGTCATACAAGTCCAGTACAAACACAACGGCTTTGTTCTGTGAAATGCTTCTCTTCTATGCTTTCTTTCATACCATGCTGTCCCATGGCATTTCACAACAACAGTGGTGCACAGCAGAGCTGAAAATCTCCTTTGATTTCTAGGACACAAGATTTCAAGGTCCAGTTCTAATTGTTAAAAATTAGAGGTTAGCTTTGTCAGGGCAGCCCTTTGGGAACAGAGCTGGGATCAGCCTGAAGGCAAGAGTCTAAGCTGAAGGCATGCTTAGATGGTGAGATTGCTGCTGGGGCTGAGTCATGATCCAGTTTTAAAGTTATTAGAAATGCATCTGCCCAAATGAAGGTGCAAACAAGATAATATGCCAAGGTCCATAGTATTTTTATTTAATATTAAATTAAATTAAGGGGTTTATTTAATAGTAAAAAGAGAGGAGAAGGAAAAAAGAAAGAAAAAGAAGTAGAAAAGAGGTGGGGGGACAGAGAGAGACAGCCTAAAGAAAATATCACCATTCCATGGATCCCAGCGATGTTCCATTGATCCTCTCCAGCTGGTCTTCTTGGTGGTGAAGGTCCCCCGAAAAGCACAGAATCCAATGGATTAATATATTCCAGCCAGGTGGGAATGCCTGGGTACATCCCCCAGGGCGGGCGCCAGTCTCTTGCAGCAGACTGTTCCATCATTTTGCATCATGTGCAGGCAGTTCTGTGGTGTAAAGCCTCAGGAATGAGTCTGGGGAGTGCTTTGGAGGGTCTTTGAAGGATTATGACACGCCCTCATCTGCCTCTCACTTGAATGTCCTGTGGATATGGCCTGTGGTGTTGGGGGTTCCACAGCTGGGCCAGTTTGTGTAAGGGAGGATGGGTGTTCAGTGCCTCTGACCAGAGGTTACACCACACACCCCAAACGTCCTTCTCCCCCCTCATTTCAGGGGGAGGCTGTATAAACCTGGCTCCTCTGGGCTGTGGTCTACTCCACTCCAAACCCAGCCAGAGATGATTCTCAGTGCAGCTGCTGGGTTTGACTTTCTTGTGGATGCATTCTTTTCCCTCAGCCTTGTTTGTTCCTCCCTAGACCTGAGATGATTGAACAATAGTGTCCCCTTTATCTTATTTACAGCTCACAGTCCAAAGTTCCAGTCCGGTATCTTCAAGCAGGCTCCTGTGTTTGTAGCATCTTTAAACAGTTTTTGCTATAATGGACAAAACTCCTTCATAACAATGTTAAAGACATGAACCATTTCAGTCCCTGACAAGCTGTGTACCTGTCTGCCCATAGATTAAAAAGCTGGGAAGGAGAGGGTAAAGCTGGGGAGCAGCATGTTAGTCTGCATCACTTTGTAAGCCTCCTTCTCTGGGACAGCCATCATCTCTCTCAGTCAGTTCTTTCAGAACTTGTGTTTATTCTGAAGATGTCTGTTTTGTTTCTTTGCTTGAGAGCTTGTGCTGAGTTTCTGCTAAGCCCTGTCATGGGACTGACTTCTGCTTTTGACTGCCTGCAATGTACAGTGAAGTTCTACTTCACACTTCTTGGATTATGTCTGCAGAAATGAATTTAAACTATTCTTGTTTCTACTTATCTTCTTTGCCCTCCTCTGCTTCTCATACTCTGAAAGCAGCCAGAATGTATTTTTGCTTATATCCATGGTCTCTCTGGATTAGATGGAAATGTAAATTTACAGGGGCAAGAAACATCTCTTGGAAACAAGTGCAGGGCCCTTTGGTGTACCGCTGTTTCTGCTTCATTTGGTGCAAATGATCAGTAAAAACTTAGATTAAAAATTTATGTCGTGCAAGAATTTAAAACCAAACTGCATGTTATAGCAACCCACTCTCAGTTGGTAAGGCATGCTGAACATCTTGATGCTGCTCTTCTGCTTGCTATTTTTTTTTTTTTTTTTTTAATAATTAGCACCTTACCTTCCTCTGCAGGGTTTTCTTTTCGCCATCTGGTCTGTTCTGCAGGGTGGGTAGGTGGAAGCCAAGCCACTGTGGTGTTTCAAGAATTGGCCCTTCCAGCCATCCTTTGGGCAGTGCCTTGTTCTGCTTGAGGATCTTGAGAAGCTGCAGAAGTGACTGTGGGGTTGAGCCCCCACCGTCAATGTCAGGGAGGGAAGTGGTGGCTCTGACAGAACAGAAGAGTGAGTTTGCTCTCTGCTCCCAGCGGAGCAGTGGCTGGTTTGTGGGACTGCCACTGGAGCCAGCACTGGGCAACCTACTCCATTAGGGCCCCTGTCCTGGCCCCCAGGCTGCAGGGCTTTTGTACCTTTTCAGTGGTTACTGCTTTGGCAGAGTTTAGAGGGGCACTGCTTGCCCATTTTCTTTCATACAGACCAATCTGAAAAACCTTTTAACTGGTGTTATTTTCCATTATAGAATGGTTTGGGTTGGAAGGAAAAGATCATCTTGTTCCTCTGTTTCTCCCTTTTTCTAAACATTTGCATTTCTGTTGATGAGGATTTGCAGTAATGCAGATACCTCTTGATGCATTCCAGGATAGAGTAAACACTCTGTGGGAGAAGTTCTTTGCTTATAATCATTTATTCCCTCTAATTTGAATGAAATGCAACATTTTACTTATCTTTTTAAACTGTCAGCTTAATTCTGTGTTTGTTACCAGTGTAAACTCTGTGTCTGGAGCATCCTAGGCAATTTGCAAACAGGGAAGTTAATACATACTGTGCTCAGCACAAGTAGGCAGGGTCCACTAGGCTGACGAAATGTCAGCTCTCCTTACCTAGCCCCGGCAGATTTCAGCATACCTGGAGTTGCAGGTGATGTTAATGCAGTCTGAGAGATACGTCTAGCAGTTTGCATCATGGATTGTGTAATACATGTAATCAATAGGCTATTAAAGAGGCTGCAGGCCTCTTTATTGCTGGGTGATTTCAGATAATGGATTAAATACAATTGGGAGTGATAGGGCTAACTGCTATAGATAGACTGGCTGTATTTTACCTGAAGATCTTTAAGCTGGTTTTTTTTTTGTCTGCATGGTGTGTATTACAGATGTACAAAGCTCTCATCACCAAACAGGGACAGCAGTGAGCTATGTGAGTGTAGGAAGGAAGTGGTTATGCCCTGCAGATTCTGTTGTAAATCCAGGCAGGAATGAGGATCAGGGCGTAGTCTTTTAGATGGACAGCGGGGATCCAGTGAGATGCTTTGCAAGATGATCTGTGGCAGACACTGGTCCCAGCCCCCAAAGCTGGTATTCTGTGCCCCAAATGGAGCTACTCATTGCTGGAGGTTGTTTAAAAATACATGTCAGAGAAACAGAGCTCACAGGTCTTCTTGGCTGAGGGCCCAAAACTAATCACTAGAGATTTTACAGTGGAGTCGTTCAGAGTGCCTGTTTGAGTAATGGTTCATATTTTGCTGATCTGCACTTTTTATTTTATTCTTAAATTTAATACATATTACTTATATGAGTTAAATGTTTTAATTCCATCTCAAATCCAGTGGAACAATCTTTACAGTGGAGTTGGCTTTTTTTTTTTGCGCAGCAGCAGCATGTTTGCAGAGACTCGTGCTTGGACATGCAGCTGGTTAGTAGGATTCTTCACAATCCCGTTGTATTCACTCCCCTGGAAGTCTCTTAAAAGTAAGAAACCAAAGAGCTCAGAAACACCATGGAACTGAACCTCAGTGCATTAATGCCTCAAGGCTATGAGGGATAACCCTGCTGCTCTCCCAGGAGAGAGGTTTGGCATGTCAGGCTGTCGAAAAGGTATGTGCAGAGAGGCTGGGTGGGAATGGGAATGCATGTTTGGGTCCACTGAGATGACCTTGCAAAGCCCAGCTGTTTTTCCCTTGGCCAAAATTTGAGTATGTCAGAGTGAAACCTGATTTTCACAAGTTCACACAGTCTGTATGCTGCTCCCTTCCTTTTAAATTAAACATCCTTTTCTTTCCCCCAGGCAGGAAAACCCCCAGGTGCGCTCCCATTGTGGCTGCGCTGTCTGAGGACAGGCTGTTTGCTGCGACTCTGGCACCAGTGCTGCAGCAGCAACTGCAGTCGGTGTTGGATAAACAGTGCCCCTCCATCTGTTCATCTGTGGATTCCTGAGGATGCTTTTTCCCCCTGCTTTGCATACATGCACGAGGAAGCTACTGCTATCTAAGTACAGCCATGCCGAAGGGCTCATTAACAAGGGATTTAGCAGTTGTGCCATGTTTGCCTGCAGAGCTTTGATCTTGAGAAGGGCACTCAGCAGCAACACCACTGCTGCCATATTAAGGGCCTTTATTCCAAGCACCTGGGGCTGGAGGCCCAGCAGGGAGGAGCTTTAAAATGAACGAGGAGTCTTTTTCCTAAGAGCCATGAACCTTTGGCTCAGTTAAATGTGTGTTTGTTATTTTTGTTACAAGTGATCGGTTATTGTGAAATCCTTAAGTGGTTTGTATTGAGGAGAAATCTATGACAAAGTCAAGTAAAACCTACTGCTTTTGACACTTGTTTCTCTCAATATTTTCAGTCCTAAATGACAAATAGACTGTATTCTTTGTGGTTAGCGTGGACTACCTGCAGAAGTCTCATGTATTCATGCCTTCACAGCTCTAAACAACTTCTCAAGTCAGCTTTTCCAGCAAATTTCCTCTTCCTGAGGTCAGTGGTTGAGGATCGTAATAGCTAGGTGGCAGAAGTTCACAAAGACAAGGCAGTATTCCTCATGTAATAATATATCTTAGTACATTTGTTAAGTTTTTGTATGTTATTCCTTCTCCCCTAACTGCACTACTTCAGTCCAGACCTAACAGTCGTGCCAGCTGATTCGTTTTCTTGTCTTTGCTTTCTCTTTGTCCTGCTTTCTTGAGTTTTTGCTCATGTTCACAGGAGCAGCCCTGCCAGGCTGTGCTTCCACACTGGGCTAAAATCACTACCTTCAGAGCTCCACTGTCAGTCGTGGAACCTGCTCTGTGTGCAAGAAGTCTCTCCCTGAGCTGACATAGTGCTCTCCAAGTAGCTGCATTTGTTTGTGTTTCTTCTTTCTCCACTCTCCCAGGGTTGTTTTTGTTCCTGTGACACCACTGAAGTGCACAGCACGCTGCCTTCCCATCTAGGTAGTCCAGGGTTTGGTTTATTTATAAGTCAGGAGAGCATGAGTGGCATTTCCAGGTTTAGGGAGGTGGAAGAGAGAAACAACAGAAGGGAGCAGCTTGCTAGCAAAGAAGAGATTATTTGGCAGATTATGTCTCTTGCTCTTCCTGGAATCAGCTCATTTGTTTTAGAGGATCAGCATGAGAAAGGCAGAAGTCCTGGGAGTGCTGTGTTTGTCAGGAAAGCCCTGTGCTGGGATTACAGAAGCACAGAGGGCTCTTGCTAAGCTGGTAGGCTGACATGATGTGGGAACTTGTGGTGTGCCACTAAACTGATTTTATTTCTTCCTTCAGAGGCAGTGCACCTGCTTTGGCTCTCTTTAGGTTCAGAGACAGGAAGTGTAGAAAAGGAAATATTTCTAGCTTCTGGAAACTTTCATTTTTTTATGTAGCACATAGTCTGGAAGCAAAAGTCTTTGTTGCACTGCTGGTATGACTGTTAAGAGGAAAAGATAAAAATATGCCAAAGAAGATTTTAAAGAAGCACCAACAGGCAATGATCTTACCAGCAGATAAAAAAACCCTTCAGTTTTTCTTCAGCATCTCTTATGTACTGCTTCTTCCTCGCCGTCTTATTTTTGTCTTCTGAACTATCACTGTGAGATTGAGAAAAAAACATTCTGAGAAATTTAGTGTCTGCACAGAATCTCAGCATGTTCCTTTAAACTGCAGAGAAGCCTTAGTGGAATTTCTATTCCGGGAATAGTTAATTCTGTTTGAGATTGGGCAAGAGAGAAGCACTCACAGGCTTAGTAGCAATATTTTTACTCCATTTGTTTTTTCTCTTAAGGATTTGCCTGCCTCATTTGATGGAAAGTGCATTTATTGATCAATCCTCCACTAAGGTGAAGATCTTGAAGAAGAAGAGGGTGAGAGAAAGAAAGAAAAACAACCAAACAAAATCCCAAAAGTCAGTATTTGTAGCTGTAGTGCTGTTACGTAATAGCCATTATGTAATGTCTGTTGGTGACAACTAAAAATATACTGGAAGATAACTTCCAATTCATTGAAGCATATAACTAGTATCATCCCAGGGTTTCTGGTTCTGGATTCAACCCTTCTGCAGCTGTTGGGAAGAGCTTACAAGTCCCCTAGATAGCACAGCAAAGCAACCCATTCTATCTTTTATCCCTCTTCTTGTCCACTTTTGATTTTTTTCTTCTAACTGGAGTTTTAGAAATGGTACATCTCTCTTTCAGTCACCTCTCTGCACACCCCGCTGTCCATGCCATTGGTCCATAGAGCCTCTCTCCTAATGTTTTGTTCGGCTAAGCTTTAAATGTCTATGGCAGACACTGGGTTTCAGGAGAAGCTGAGCTTAAAGCATAGCAGGGATTAGATTTTTGCAGCAGATACTGAAAACCTGTCAGCTTCATAGGTAGTGTTTTACAGGAGGTCGATCTCCTGTAGCTGAGATGCAGCTAAAAGTACCTTGCCTTTTCCATCCTTAAGCCTCCCCTTGAACTGCCAAAAGGACCGAGCATCACGCCCAAATGCTCAGTCCAGCTACAACTGCAGAAATAGGCACCCAGGATACCCATAGCTGGCCCTGGTGTGATGTAGACCATGGTTTGCCCTTCCTCTCAGAAACAAAACATCAACATGGCTGTGCAGAACTTGGAATACCATTTCCAGAGGCAGAGTGGGCAGCCCAGGCTGAGCAATGCTGCACAATGGAAGTGCCTTGGCCCAGGGCTTGAGGGAAGTAGACATCATCTATGATGCTCTGCACAGGGTGGGTTGTGACAGCTGTGGTCCACTTGACACCAGGGATTGTAACAGGCTGCTGAAAGTAGCCCAGGGAGGAGCAGCAGGGAGGTGACCCAGACATCAGCAGTGAGCTGCATCACTGATAGGGACCCAGCAAGTTTTCTTGACGCGGACAACAGAAGTCTAAATAGTGCTAGCCAAAAAATCCATGAGCAAAAAACCACTTTATATCCAGCATTTCAGTCTGCACAGAGCCTTACAACATTGTAAATAGCACGACAAATCACAGAATTGTGAGTACTTTAATTAAAGCCTCACGATAGTACTGGGGGATGGTAGTAGACATTATCACCAGAGGTGAAGCTCAGCTGTGGTAGAAGCAACAGCACACAGAGGGATTCAGAAAGCAGTCTGGCTCCTATCTTGTGCTGTAATTGATGTAAAGCATTGCCATTTCTGTTCTTCGTTAAGAAGAACAGAAGTTGAGAGTCATGGTGCTGTTGAGTACCTAAGCACCAACACTGTGCAATGGCATAAATCTATATTCAGGTTTGTTACTACAGTAGATGCTGTTAATGAACAATGGTCAAGGAGACTGATGGCTCTATTGCAGGCATAACAGGTGAGGAGAGAACTGTCCAAGCCCTCCAGAATCACTGTTGAATCACCACATGGGATCAGCAAGGGGTTTTGTTTTTCAGAAGCGCAAAAGTTTAGTCTGTCTTCAAGACTAGAGAGTATTTGTTTTGCATGAATTTACTCAAGAATCATCTCGTGATTGCATCCACACAAGCATTATGTACATCAAGTGACACGTTTTGTTCTTGAAGGTGCAGAAGAAGTCATTAGTACCTATCATAGCCGATGTTGCTATTGCTTTATTACAGCAAGAGTGAAGTGGGAGAGCATGTAACTCCTAGTTAAACTCAATTTCTTCTGCAGGAACAGAAATGTCGACAGACTAATGAAGGGAACCAATGATGCTTTGTGCGTGCATTGGCTACGTGTCAGCTGCTATGACAAGGGCAGTTATGTCGTGTCAAGTTTTAATAAGGGGGAAATCCTCGTAAGTAGAACCAAGATTTTATCCAACAAGTATTTTTGCCTGCTTGCCTGTAACTGAAGCAGCCTACTTTGAATGTGCTTCATGTCCTAGCTCCTGGTCACATGCAGGAAGCCTTTCTGCTGGAAGATGCCTGTGTAGGAAGGGCAGTGGATACTGGGTTAAAACAGTGGATCAGGACATAGAAATCATCACGTGATCAGATGTTCTAACCTAGTTGTGTGTTGATGCTTGTCCCTGGTAGTCGTTGAGTGATGTGGATGCTTACTCAAAACCACAGCAAATTAGGTGAGTGGTATTTGTTTAGCACTCTGGGATACAGATTTAGGGTTCTACAGACTCCGGCCAGCATGATTTGCTTTCTGTGGGGTAAGATGCTGTGTGCAGTGCTTATTCCTTTATATGTAAGAAGACAGGGAGAGAGTCTGTACAAAAGCTTTTTGCTGAGGTGTGTGTGAATAGAAACCACCTTCCATTTCTTTGTGTTTTGGATCACAGGTGGCAGACAGTTGGAAAAAAAACGTAAAAGCTGTGGAAAAAAAAGGCAGTGGATTTACTGGTCCAGCCAAGCACAATTAAAGCAATACCCTCACTTTGGTGCACTTCCCCTGGTGGTAGCAGCAGCATATTTAATTGAAGGCGTGACCATAAATCTTTTAGTGCCAGGAAAAAGCTGGAGGTCTGAAACATTGAATAGGGAACAAGATTCAAGATCCACTGTCTTGCACATGCTCCCCTGTGGGAAATGCATGGGAGCAGCCAACATGGAGCAGATGCTGGACCATTGGCTATCCTTGGAAAGCTGGAAACCATTACACTGGAAGGTCCTCAGTGTGCTTTTAATAGGGCCAGTCTGGGGAGTTGGCTCTGCTGCATCATGGGTTTATATGCTTATAGGCAAGATGTGTTCAGGAAGGCATTCATTACATTCTGAATAGGCACAAATAAACCAGGGAGTACTGTTATCAGTGATGTTGTGTGGAATTGTTATTTAAAACAGTTTCCCCTGGAAGCTCTGACCAGCTCTTTGACTGGAAATCAGCTGGGTTTGTTACTGTGCCTATGTTTAAATTGTGCTTTTCTTTAAATGTCTTTAGTCTACATCTTGCATTAAAAATCCACGTAATTTTATGGCCAGAAGATGCCCTGGCTGTTCCTCCTGTACAACTGTTTCACTACCAAATATGCCATAGCCATGCAATCACCCCCTGCAGTGACCTGCATATCTTTAAGCATTTAAATGACTTCTGTAAATTAAGCTTTTAGGATTAGTCATCATAGATTTGCAGCATCATTGGTGTGCTGCCAAGGACCCCAGTTTTGTCACCATGGCTACTACCACAGGGTTACTGAGAAACACAAACTGCAGGGAAGTTTATTCATGTGCCAGAATGAGAGTGGGTGAGTGATGATGTTTCACCCACCTCAGCCAGAGGAGCACCTGGTTGTTTATATCCAGCACAGCCTGGAGGTTGGCCTCCGGAGAGGAGAAGATGCTGTTATCCATCCAGGGAAAATCACCATCATACTTATTTCTTTCATTGTCATTTGTGTGTGTTCAATCAATAGCGTTCTTGGAGAAGATTGGGAGGTGTGTGCCTACTCTCTGAAATGCTCTTATCCTGTGGGGATTATCCCTTCCCAGGAAAGGCAGTCCTTCACCATGGAGTGTGAAGCTGCAGGAGAGCTGATCCTGTGATGAAGTAATTGTAATGATGAAATCCTCTGGTACTGCCTAGTGAGATGAAGTGTCACGTTTGGGAGCTTTTTTTAAACCTGAGCACTGAAAAACAGAATGCGACGGTTTGTCTCCAGTGGGGAATACACAATCCAGCTTTTCTCTGCTACTGCTTCTTTAAATATATGCCTACCTTGTGCAAGGGGAAGCTCCTGGCCCCTGTATTCATTTTCTTCAGATATTTGAAAATTAAGTCTTTGGAAATACCACTGCTGGAAACTCTTAAATGCCATCTCGTCCAGTTTGGTGCTCTTCTATTGTTTGACATCACTGTAGCTCTCCTCCACCTTCTCCCACGGCATCTTCTTGGATATCAAACAATGTACACATGAGTTTACCTGGGAGATCTTGAAGAGAATGTGCATTTGGTAGCATCATCTGGTGTGTTTTTCCCTATACTGATATTCGTGGCTCTTTCTCACATAGTTGTCTCTTGTTTCTCAGCATCACCTGATTTGTTTCATAATGGCTCAGGGCCAAAGTTGTCCTCCTGGCTGAACCTCGTGCCTTCTGGTACATGTTCTGGACTCTC
The DNA here is from genome assembly GCA_018697195.1 of Certhia americana. NCBI lineage: Eukaryota > Metazoa > Chordata > Aves > Passeriformes > Certhiidae > Certhia > Certhia americana. Next base: position 625,806 of record JAGMWU010000021.1, on the reverse strand, counting down.
CTACTGAGTCCTTCAACAAAACAGTGCCAGAAATCATCAGTTCACTGGCACCTCATGGAAGAAGGGTCCAAGTTTTAAAATATATGATCCTTGGAAGGAGAAGGAAATTCAGGAAGTGGTTCTTAGCTCTCTATCAGCTCTGAAGGCACTTTGTCCTTCTCCAGGCAGAAGTGCTGATAAACAGGCTGCCCAGCAGTGTGCTTAGTGCCAGGCAGGAACAAATACCTTTTCAGAGTGTGTTTTTCTTCATGCATCAATCTGCCTTTTCCATTCCTCATCCCACTCCCCATCTCCTCTCACAAGAACTCCTCTCAGCTCTTGGAGTGGAGCATCTCTGTAAGGCTGGCTGCCCTGTCTGAATGTGGGATCCTCCCTGTGCAGTTCCACCAGCTCTGGGCCGCCACCTTGCCATCTTGGCATGAATGCCTGAGTAGGTTTTTTTGTTTTTGAAAGAGATTCCTTGAATTCAAAACATAGCAAATTCCTGGCAGAGGCAGCTGATGGATTATACTGTGAGTGCTCTGTGCCTGTGACTTGCTCTTCTATGATCCTTCCCTGACCTTCCAGCAACAGTGCCAAAAACCTCTGTTGTGGGCTACAGATCAGAAATGCATAAATAGAATGAACCAATTTGCTGGGGTCAAAAAGGGGACAAATGCTTCTGATGCCAACTCACATGTGTGGCCTGAAGACAAACTGTCTGTCCTACAAGCCAGCTACTCCCTGAAAATGGGGCTGGTCAGGAGGGGAGGGCATAGCTGTGGGCTTACGTGTTTTCTGGAGGAGCAAGTCTAGTGATGCACACAACTACATTACATGTTTGCGTGCTAGTGGACCACCACAACCCAACTGCTACTTCCATTTAGGAAGCTCCTCACTTAAGCCTGTTTTCCTTCTTATATTTTGGGTTTATCTCTAATTTCCCACAAAAAAAGTCAGGTTATTTACCACTCCCGTTCCCCTGAACAAAACTGCTTTCGCAGGGTATTTTCACTTATGCAGTGAAGTGTTTGTTCGAGGTCTGTGTAGGTGTCGGGGTTTAAGAGTTCTCCTTTTGTTTCTTAGAGAATTTTCTCCCATTTTTTGTTGCTAAGAGACAATAACGACCGGTTACTTAGGAGAGACAAAACCAGGTTTTCCCGGGGATGGTGTGGCTGGCTGCCGTGTTAGCTGGGGGTTTCTCGGCGAGGGGCAGAGATACGGCGAGAATTGGGAAACGGGGTTGGATGCAGCTCCCAGCCCGCTCTTGTTCTCTCAGCATTCACAGGGGGACAGGCTGTGGGGAGAGTTCCTCACCACTGCAGCGTTCTGTCTTCTGCCTTTCTTCTACCCTGAGTGCAGCTCTTCTCGTAAGAGCGGCTGTTGCACTGGGAACTTATTAACACCCTACCTCACTAAAAAAAGGACTTTCACCATCTGCTGGGGTGCCTCCGGGGAACCCCCGGGATCCCCGAGCCTTTTCCCCTCTCAGGGAGCCTCTCCCGGCCCTGTTCGGGAGCGGGGCTGCTGCTGCCCGGCCCCCGCCGCGCCTCTGCTGCCGCCCCAGGGCCGTGCTACACTGCACCCCACACTCCTGCCTGCCGAGACAGCACGCAGCTCCAGCTGCCGAGTGTCGGCCGGCTCTGGCCCGCCGCCCTGGGCGAGCCCGCCCCGCCGTTGCAGCCGCCGCCCCGCGGTTCCCGCTGCAGCCCCGCTCCGCCGTTCGGCCCGGCCGCCATTGCCGTGCGGGGCCCGCGCCACAGCGCCCCCTGCAGCCGCGGGGGAATCCCCGCACCCGCCCTGCCCGCCGGGAGCCAGCAGCGCCCCTGGCGGCGGTGCCCGGAACTGCAGGCAGGGGACAGTGCCCTTGTGAGCGCAGCGCAGAGCCGGCGGCGCTGGGGCTCTGCTCTGTTCGCTGCTGCTGCTGCTGCTGCTGCTGCATTCACACACACTCTGGGACACAACTGCTGCTCCTTTCAGCGCACCTCGGACTGAAAACACGTCATTTCAGAGTTACAGTAATTCCGAGGGAAGAGGATCATGTTTGCCATTCTAAGGAAGAATCCTGTTTTCCAGTGACAGTTCCTTTCTGTGTTTGTATTTATCTTGGCTCTTCTGGAGAAACAGGAGGAAAATACATTTCCACTTCAGAATCATCTTGACATAAATGAATTTTGTGCTCGTTTCTTCCAAGACTTTTGTACTGATCCCAGGGTGGAAATAAATATGAAAAATCCTGAGCTATCATAACCCTGTTTGGGTGAACTGGCTGCCTCCAAAGTATACTGCCTGGTGTTAAAAGCATCTCATTTTTAATTACTACTAATGCTGCTGTTTCAATGGCACTTAACACTGGATTACACAAAAGCCCAGCTGTCTCAGGAACACCAGTATTATCCATAGGCAATGGAGAGAGGGCTCAGGTTTTGCCAAGCCTCGTGCAGAGGCAAGAAGAAACCCATCTGTGTCCTGTTGGCTTCATTTTCGGCTAACTCTTCCATCCTGGTTGGTTTTATCCGTGGTTTCTAGCCTGTGCCTCACCTCCATCTCTCTGTATCCTGACAAATGAAGTGCTGTGATGAAATGTTAATGTCCAGCTTCTAGCTGGGAGCAGCAGTGCCTTGTAATGTTCCTTGTTATGGGCTGCAGTGCTCACTGGCTGGGGCAGGCTCCCTTCCCTTCCCTTCCCTTCCCTTCCCTTCCCTTCCCTTCCCTTCCCTTCCCTTCCCTTCCCTTCCCTTCCCTTCCCAAACCTTCCCAAACCTTCCCAAACCTTCCCAAACCTTCCCAAACCTTCCCAAACCTTCCCTTCCCAAACCTTCCCAAACCTTCCCTTCCCAAACCTTCCCAAACCTTCCCAAACCTTCCCAAACCTTCCCAAACCTTCCCAAACCTTCCCTGGCACTGTGGGAGCTGTGTTGGGCATTGCTCCTGCCTTCCCCTCCTCCCAACACTAAATACCTGGTGTGCTCTATCTCTCATGGTCCTTACTGGCTCCAGCTTTGTTTACTTGCGTAATTCTCTCAGTGCCTTATCAGATTAGAATGATTTCAAAGTGTTAAGAGCATCAGTGCCTCAAACAGTTTTGCAATAGCTTGCCTTCATCTCAGAATAGATGCAGACATAATAATAGTAATAATAATCATCATCATCATCATCATCATCATCATCATGATAGAAAACTGAATAATAGAAAAGTATTTGGGTAGAAACGCTTTTCTTCCTGAATTAATAATAGAAGCATGGAGATCTGTTGGAAAGGAATAGGGTTTTCTCATGAGTTGCTTCAATCCTAGCTGTGTGTGATATCTGACTGTTTTATGGTACATGTTCAGGAAGAGTGGAGAAAGCCCCCATGTCCCATAGCAAAGGCCACGTGTGCTTCTCCAGCACATGAAGGGAAGGGGATTCCTGTTTGTCCCTGTGGTTGGGTAACAATGCCCATCTGAGCAATGCCTGATTTCTCCTGGATGTTTGGAGATGTGATTTGTGTAAAGGTCTGTGTAGGAGGTTACACTGGAGCCAGCCACCATCACCTCTGCCTCCTTCCCTCCCTCCTTCTCACAGAGCAACAGTAAGTCATGCTGCATGTATGTGAGCACCATGACAGCACACAGGAAAGAACAAGATCTTCCTGTTCCCAGCAGTGGCAGGAATAATCAGGCCAGTATCTTCATAACATCCCAAATGACAAAGGGATGTATGCTACTGAAGACCAGGGTTGGAGACTGCCACCCAGCCCCTGTGAGGATGCTCACTCTCCTGAAGGGAGCTGATCCTGGTCACAGAGCTGGAGGCAGGCCTAACAAAGCTGATGGCAGCGAGAAGTGTTGGGTGGCCACTTTGCACCTTCTGCCCTCCCACCTCACATAGGGAGGATCTGTTTACAGAGTACTTTTGCCTTGCTTAGAGTGCTAGGTGCAGCAGAAAATAAGCTTATAGTACAACTAGGGAGATATCTTTGCTTCTAGACAGAAAAAGTGTGCTCTGCTTTCCGTGTTCAGGCCATATACCCATTCCCAGGATATAGTCTCAGCCTCTCCAGCCCCCTCTGTCTCCCATTTGCCTGGTTGCAAAAGTGTCCAACAGTCTATACTCACACTGTAGCTTGGGTTCAGCCAGCACCAGGTGTTGACTTTTCTATCCAGAAAAATTTATTGTTATTCCTACTTGCTCTCACCTTTCCCTCACCATCTCCCTTAAAATTCCCACCCCTTGGCTTGCTGAATAATTCCAAGGTGCTAATTGCCCCGCACTGCAGCTGATCCATTGATCTGGAACACAGTCTCAAAGTAATTTTCTGTCTCAACCAGTGTGGAGCTTGCACAAGTGCTGATGTTTGTTTCCTTGCTTTTTAATTACCTGCAAAGAAAAGCTTTTGTGTTGCTCTCTATAAGATGCCTGTGCCTCTGCCTCAGCCACTGGCTGCTCTGTAAGGGCACATGCAGCTTGAGGAAATAGACACTAAGAGTACCAGAATCTGTGTAATTGAAGTCTGTGGGTGGAAATTGATAATGCTGTTCAGTCATATTGTGTCCCTCTATCAAAACTGTTAGCTTAGTCCCTGGGGTATCAGGTGGCTTCTTTGCCCACCTTTAGTCCTGCATTTGGGACAGACTGGGAGCAACTCAGACTCTTTGTCCAGTTGCAAAAATATGTGTTTAGCTAGACATATACTTGGAGGCAGAAGTTGCTGGGGTTGCACATCTCTGAGGATTCAGACATCCCTGTCTGTAACAGCTGACCACAAAATCCAGCACTGGGTCACTACTGGCCACTGGGAAGTGCATCCTGCACAGCAGAGAGTTAATTTTCCTGGCTAATGCTTCCAGCAGCCTCAGCAGAAGCTGTGCCTTTGCAGGGTTTGATCCAGGGGCGGGGGTGTGGGATGATGTAATGTTACTAACTCCCTGCACTGGTGGGAGGAGGTGAGGTAAAAAAAACTCATCTGCATTCATTTTTCTCTCCAGCTTGTATGCACTGGTTTGGTTTACCTGGAAGACTTGTTTTCATATTTTTAAATAAAATCAGTGGTTGTTTTTCTTACCCAGGGTAAGGCTGGTGTGGCAGCACTGGTGGAGAGCAGGACAGGGCTAAAGGGAGTGCCCCTCTGGTGCTGGCAAGGCTGCACCTTGTTTGAAACCCTCCAGAGCAGGGGTGGGATGAGCTTTGCAATCCCATTTCTGGAGGCAGTCTTGTCTGCAGGTGGTATGTGCATGTAAGTAGAAACAAGTAGCAGTTGTCTACCCCTGAATCATACGCAGATTTTGAAAAAGGTACCACCTATCTCCCTCCTGAAAAGCGGCCCCTTCATAGGCTCAGATTAAGTTGCCCATGCCTCAGATCCCTTTGGATGAAATGCTGCAGGTTGAATCAGAAGAAGGGCAGCTCTAAGGGTGGCATGTAACCAGGCAGAGGGGTGGGAGGGGAGAAGGAGTCACTGACATTATTTACTGTCCTTGCCTCTTTCCAGGCTGGCTGGTAGATCCTGTCCTTCTGGCAGAGCTGTTGCTTTGGCAGGAGAGGAAGGTTCACTCCTGCTAGCACCTCTGACACCAAGCCTTTGAAGGAGTGCTGGCTGCAGTGGCTCAGCCATTGCTTTAAGGACTTCATCTGTAGAAAAGGAGGATCTGCCTGAACGAGTGGGTACAGCCCTTACAGCTGTATGCTTGGCTTTTCAGAAATGGCAGATTGATGACACCTCAGGAATAATTTGCCACCCCCAGCCAAGGCAAGATTTTCCCTGTTCAAACACTACTGAATATCTCCTCTGTTCATCCACAAATTCACAGATAGAGTAGGAAAAGGGGAGTAGAAAGACATATCACAAATTGGAAAGGGAGCTGATGTGAATCCTCTTCCATCATCACCCCAGGTCACCTGTGTGCCTGGCAGTGTCAGGGGATGGGAACACATCAGAGCTCAATGGGTCTGCACAGCTGGCAGCTGGGAAGGGTCTTGCTTTTTTTATGATGATGACAGGAAGACAGCAGGTGTAATTCTGGTGGTGGTGATGGGCTAGGTAGCCAGTACTCCCAGATTTCTCTCAGATTTGTCCAAAGACATGGAAGTATATCTGCACTGTCCTGAAAGTCCCCTTTAGACTGCCGTAATTATTTGGGTGGTGCTGTGGGTCCATTCTGTAGTCTCAGAGTAAGATGGGAATACCCAAGAAATGAACCTGTAATGAACATCTGTCATTGGACACTATTGGAACTGCCTGTGGTCTGACTCAGTGCTGTGTTTCCAGAACATTTCCAGGAGGGAAGTCTTCTCCTCTGATGCCTTCTGGAGGCTGACCTGGAACAGAGACTAGACAGGGCAAAAAGATAAAGTGGGTGTTTATTAAAAGGTCTCAATGGGTACACCTGGGCCACACAAGGGTCCAGCTGGACCACACCCAAGATGCCCCAAAGTGGTCACAAAATGGCCCCGGAGGTCACGAGGTCTCACATTTTTGTACATTCTGGTCCATCAGCATATTAGAGTCAATTGTCCAACCATAGCTTCAGGTTATGAAGCTCCATGCTCCTCGGTTTTCCTTCTCACTCCACTGTTGTTTTCGTTCCTGGACCTAAAAGTTGTCCGTGATATCAAACTGGAGAAGGAGTTGTTTTGTCTATCTACATCACAAAGAGAGCTTAGTAGCACTTAACATGAGACCCAAAACTACTCACTGAAACAGCACCGAATCAAAAAAAAAAAAAAAACCAAAAAAAAACCAACAGCTAAACCCTAAGGCATCATTCCTTTAACTGGAAAAAGGGTAGGAAGGCATTTAGCAAAACATGATGTTTTCATGTAAAGTTAATGACTGTTAAAAATGGCATTTCTTACTCATTTCTGCCTGAGGCCTGCCCATGGTTCTGGACATGACCCAGGGTGTACACAGGACTGCAGCAGCAATTCCAGGATCAGCACTCTTGTGCACCCACCCAGGATGCAGCTTCACCTGACGTTTCTGCTTGCTGCCACCTTTCTGTCAGTCCCAGGTGTAGGACCACAGGTGGTCCAGAAGGCTTCCACAAGGCCAGGAGAAAATCGCAATAGTTGCAAAATCCCTGCAAAACCCCATGCATACACTTACCAGATACTAAATACTTGAGCCAGGGAAGGGAAAGGGAATGGGCACACGAGTTCTTGTGGGTCTTCAGAGATTTGTACTGGATGTCTCTGGTGAGGCAGCTTCAGCTGCAGCAGGTCTGGTAGGTATATAGAACATTCCAGTGCTTGGGTATTAGGTTAGTGCAGGACAGGCAGAGATTCTAGGTGATGTTTCTGTTCTCTGCCTATAGCAGTGCAGCATTTGGTGATTGTTGAGTTCAGCTCTTTGTCAACACAATGATGCTAATTCTTTGCTTGAAGGTGAGGAAGCTGAGGTTTGGAGGAATATATACTGATTTGAAAGGAAATACATTGTGTTTCACATGGCTGCAAGGGAAACTTGCATTGCAAACACATTCTTTTCCCCTTGGGAAATTCTGGCTTTTCTTTAATCCAGCAGCTGTCCAGAGGATCAAAGGAGCTAGTTGTTTTGGGTTTATGTTGGAACCTAATGAAGAAAAAGTAACTGCTTGGATTTCTGCAGTCATTGCTGGTTTTCCCACTTCAGAGGGATAGGAGAGGCATGGACACCCCTCACCTCACAGTCACAGGCACTGCTGGGGATGGCTCTGAGGTGCCACCCTGCTGCAGACACAGGAGGCTTTGGGAAAAACAGCATGAAATAGAAATACCAGCACACAAGTAAAGCAGAGCTGCTTCTTTTAGATACACAAGGGTGGCTGGCCAGATCACACCTCCTGAACTTTATTTTGGTGCTGTTACTGTAACACCCAGGAAGGACAATGCTCTGTGATGCCAATATTTCACATACTTATTTAGTGCAAGAGACTCTGGCAACCAAATATTTAATGTGAAAGGGAAGCAGGTTTATGGGAGAGGATGTGGTATGCTCAAGATCACCTCACAAGCTAGTGACAGAGTAAGACAGGTAAGTTATATCTTGTGGGGCCAAACCACTAGGATGGACTCACAGCATCCATTTGCAGCTGCTGCCACTGCTCCAACATTTCCTGCACATGGATTGTCTTTGTCTGGCAGGGACAAGGCACCTGTGAAACAGCCTGCAGCTCTACTTAAACATAAGCCAGAAGCCAGTTGGGCAAGGAATATTAAAAAGTCTGGAAGAAAGAGGAAGAAGCTGCACAGCATTTATGATGCATTTATGAACACAGCACATTTCTTGCCTCTGCTTCTTACAGTCAGCAAAAGCAGCAGAGAGTATTCATGTGGCTATTTCTGCTTTTTCTTTCACAACAGGCTCCAACAATAACATTGACTATATTTTAGCTCTTCTCCAGAAATAGGCTTTTTTCAGTTTCCTATGCTTGCCTGTATTCAGGCAGTAGAGAGATTCTGAACAATGTATATGAGGTAAAAGTCATTGGTTTGTCCAGTCCCAGTGGTGTGCTAGGTGTATTGGATTGCTGGAACTAGTCCAAATTCATATCTGCCCCTTAAGTGAGAAACAGGGATGGGGATGAGCGGGGGACTCCAGAGGTGTAAATAGATCAGTCAGCCACATGGCGTCATCTCTGCTCTGTACAAATATAGTTGAGGACATGCTGAGTAGAAAAAATAATTTTAATCAGCACATTCTCCTTCGCCATCTCTGGTACTAGCATAAATACATTCCCACTTCTGCTGCTTTTAGCAGACTAGCTACTAAACTTTCTAGGACAGTGCCACACCTCAGGATCTACCTTATTCCTCAAAATCTACGAAGACTGTGTGTCCATGCCAGCAGAGGTGAGGATCCTTTAGCATCTACTGAGAAAGTGGTGCCTGTGTTCCCAGATAGGTAAAGAGGAACAACACCATATCATCCTCCTCCATCATTCCAGGGCATAGACATTGTGCCTGGGGTGTTTTTGTAACTGTACCATTAGTGGTAAAAATACAGACTTCTCCATTTTTGAACCTGACACTTCCAGTGCTTTCCTGTCAGACTTTCCTATTTCATGCAGATATTTGGGCAGATGTATAACAGTGGAGAAGCTTTACAGCAGTGTAGTCTCCCTTCCCTCAGTTTTTTTATAAAGGCCTTGCTTGAAAGCTGCTGGATCATAGTGGTTGCAGAAATAGTTGTGATCTGGGGGACAGTGGATGGGACAGTTTAGGAAAAGTAGGTACTTTACATAAAACGTTTCCATCTGTTTCAGAATATTCACTTCCTGCAGATTGTTTACATGGACAGTGAAGCTTCAGTGAAAATGGCTGAGCTGATAAAGTGTCTGCTGTAGCTTCTGAGGTGGCTGTAAATACCCAGTATTAAATCCACTGCTGCATCTAGTTAGGAGTCATTTCTCTCTGTTTGAGAACAGGGCTTGAAAAAATGCCCTGGATGACCTCAGTGCTCTTTGAAGCAGATTTTTGAGTCTCCTGGTTTTTATAAAATAAAGGTGGGATGATCGTGTTTATCTAATGGGCTTAGAGGACTCCCTTGTGTGTGACTAGTAACAATACTGTCCATTAAATGGACATAGGACCCAAAATCACATGTATAATATCCTGTGTATGTAATTTGTCCTATTCACATGAATAGTGGAAAATTCAAACTGGTTATTGCACTGGGTAGAGCTTGTGTTGAATTGTCAGGACAAGATGAGAAAATTGCACCGGGTACATTCACCCATTCTAGTGTAAATCCATGAATAGCCTTTGGAGATAATTATTCCATAAATTGAAAGAAAATCTGTAAAAGCAGACAAGGACTAGTGCAAGATAAATGTCATGCAAGAATTGAGGGAATACTCACTGTTTGAAATTGCTTTGGGAACCCTCTTAGGAGGCGTTGGTTTGGGGAGAGCTGATGTGCTTGCTTTTCCTGAGAGTGCATTCTTGTTTGCTTACTTCTTGTTTGCATTTTCTCTCTTTTCCTCTGTCTGTCTGCCTTTTAAGGTCTTGATAGTGTAAATGAAGAGATGTTGCTTTTCAAACCTACCTGATTATCCCTGGGATAGCACTAGCATGAAGAACTTCCTCCCTCAGAGACAAAGCAAAGATGCTCAGAGAGATCAGAACAAAACTTCCCAGTCCCTCCCATTCTAACCTGTTTTTAGACATTCAAATCTTTGTGCAGGAATTTTCTATGCTGCTTTATGTTAGCTGTGAGATGCTTCAGTTGTGAGATGTGTATAAACCTCCACTGAACAGGTCAGCTGCTTCTTGAGAGCAAGGTTTAGAAGACACAGGGGGTTTGTACCCACTTTATGGGTAGGAAACTAAGGTACAGAAACATGGAAGCCAGATATATAAAATGTCAAGCTGTTACTTCCTCACTGCAGAGTGTGTGAGTTTATGAACTTGATGTTCTTTTGACAGTTGTGTGAGTGGGATAATTCCTAAATAGGAAAATGAGATGACAGGTTTCACAGCTTCCCTGTTGAGGGTATTTGGAATAAAAAAAACCCTCTCAGTTTTGCATGCTCTGTTAGGAGAAAATGTCAGAAACACAGAAGCATACAGTTAGAAGTGACAAGGTTCCCTGGCTGTGGATCCAGTCCTGCAGAGATGCCCCGGTGCATCAAAAGCAATTTTGAAATGCACAAAAAGCAATAAAAGACAAGAAATTAAAGTTTGAGTCTACTAATTTTTGTAAAATAAAAAAGTGTTCGTCTTTCCCTCCAGCAAGGGACTTAGAGGACTCCCTTGTGTTCTGACCCTGTTGCTGTGGTCCTGAAGAAATCTGCTGTCACATTTGCTGGTAGCACTTGTTATCTAATGAACATGTGGGGGTTTAAAAATCCCTGCCATTCACTGGATGTCCTGCTGTGGCTCGTGTGTGAGCCTGAGTGCGTTGCAGGCAGAGATGCAGTGCTGGAGGCACTGCTCTCCTCGTGTCTCAAGTCACATTTGCAGGGCTAATTTCTGTCCCTGCCTCTGGCACAGCCTCTCTGGCTGCCCAGAGAGGTGGTGGATTCCCCTCCCTGGACACATTCATGGTTTGGTTGGACAGGGCTTGCAGCAAACTGCTCTAGTTGAAGACATCCCTACCTATCACAGGAAGGCTGCACTAGATGGTTACACTAGATCTTGTAAAAGTCTCTTCCCACCCAAACCATTCTAGGATTCTGTGATCATATCCAGTATTGTCCGCTGAGGAAGATGACAACTGACCAAACAGTTAGCATAAATGGAAAAAATAGCAAAAGCTGCTTGTTCGTGGGTGTGCTGATTTCTCCCCAGGATGATCTCAGGCTTGTTGGCGTGTGAGATGATTTCAGCTGGATTGGAGCTGTGGGATTTTCTTCCTCTTCCTATGCACATATGCAATAGCTTTTTGGATCTAATAATCATATTCCCCAGCTCAGAGCTAAGTGGCGAGCTTTCATCTTGCTTGGCTCTCGTGTTTAGAGAGGTCCCTTGGTGTGGGAGTGCTCTGTGGCACTCAGATCAAACTCACACTGAGTACTTTCTGCCTGGCTGCCACCTCTCTCTTGCTACAAACTGCCCACAGGACCTTGCTTAGAATTGATGTGACAGCAAAAGTCTTTGCTCACAGTTATTAAGTGTAAAGATGGCAGCTTGTGTTTTGAGGCCAAAGGAGAGGCTATTTGCATCCTCTGAAAAGCCATGATTTACAGTGTAACATCCCCAGGATGTTTTTGTTGTCCTGGTGGGCTCCTGTGGAGGAAGTGCTGGATCACTGGCTTGTCCATGCAGCAGAGCAAAGCATTCTGCAGGAAAAATTTCCATACTTCCAGAGTAGTAAAGACCAGAACGCAAACATAGCCATTGGACCAGCTCTAGAACTCTTTCTGGAATTTAGCACACTATGAAAACTGATAGACAATAAATAAAAGAATAAATATAAACAAATAAAATAATAAATATCTTTATCCTGCCTTAACCCCTTTCACACAGCTTTCTGGAAGTGAGAAACAGAGTACTCGATTTCACAACATTAAAGGAATACTCACTTTGCCTGATTTCTCAAAAGAAATGAGATTCAGGTATAATCTTCTACCCACTCTCGCCTCAGGATTTTGAGCTCATATGGCCGGTTTCCACAGCGCCTGCAAGAATAAAAGTTTCCTGAAATGTTTCCTGAGCAGAGATATCCAGGTCAAACACGTGTGTTTTATGCAGATGTCAGGGAAAACACACCAACTGGGCAGTGGGCCCTGGGCATCCCAACTCCCTGCTGCTGGTTGGGGCATGGCAGCACCCACCTGCTGCACCCCGTGGCCTCTCCAGCTCTTCCAGCGTGGTGCTGCTGACAGGGAACTTGGAAAGATGCCTCGGCTTTGGATCAGGCTTTACAGCCTCGGATAATCCCTCACTTCATTTTAAGATGGGATTTTAAAACTGCAGAGCTTGTGGGGAGTGGGAAGAGGACCCTTTAATAAACATAAAGATCCTATTAAATATATATGCAACCATAAACTGTGTTGGCACTTGGCAGCAGCTCTCAATTTATCACGACTTTTACAGTTGGCAGCACTTATATTTTTAATGACTTAAAACTGGGGTCCTGTTATTGCAGGAGCCTTTTTCTCTATCTTTTTAAAGCATGCCAGACTCTACCTGCCATTTTTGCAGAGGGAAACTATAAAAGGTGAAATAAGTACAGTGCAAGGTTTCTAAAGCCAGAACGCTCGTCAGAAAGTCCACAATATTTTTTTAATGTCATTTTTTTTTAATATTTGAAGTTAACTGTGGCTGCAAACAGAAGTCTCAAGCTGATGAATCAAATGAGCAATTAGTTCATTCAGAGTACTAGAAGAAACCAGGGAGTAGCACATCACTCAAAGCACTCCACTGTAATAGTGGGTGAAGATAAGTGCTCAGGAGATGATTCAACATGCCACACCAAAGGAGGAAACCAGCTGAGGGTCTTCATTTCTCTCCAAGCACTACAATAAATCCATAATTTATCTATAATTTCACTTGGAAGCGGGGAGGTGTCTGATTGCTGTACATTTGGAAGAGTGAACAGAAAACAGCTCCTGGAGTGTCTTTGTTGAGGGGAAGGGAGTTAGCAGCCTGTAGTACAGGACTCACCCAGCTATCAGTGTGGGTAGGTGAAACACATTTCTGTTGTGGAACTGTGCATTTTCCAGTTATTTCCCCCTTAGCTATAACCTTTTCATTAGAAATTTGAACCCATTTAAACTAGGTACAGAAGAGGAAAAAAAATTCTGGTGGTGTTGCCCTTTCTCAGAGCGTTTTGCACATTTTCCAGTTTTCTTTTGGAGATGAAGGACTCTCTCTCAGTGCTGTGCCTCCTGCTGTGCAGGGTGTTTGAAACTGGGGGGTCTTCAGGGTAGAAAATGTATGCAGAAAGAATGTTGTTTTTCTAATGTTGTGCAGACTGACACTGTCAGAGACTGACTCTTTGGTCAGGGTTGTAAACTAGGAGGTCTTCCTTCCCTGCTTTCTGTGACTGCCTTGCCTTCTTGCAAAGATCCCTGTGCTGGGATCCCAGCATCATCCCAGCATCCTCCCAAGGATATTTTAGGAGTGTCACATGGAGCAGCAGCTCACAGTACTTAGAGCATTGCATAGTGCCCCAGTGGCAGCAATTCAGTCGTGTTTGGGTTTCAGCCAATGTTTGTTGTCCTCCTTGGTAATGATATTGGTTATTGAAGCTCAGGAGCCAGTTTGGCCAATATCATACTGACCACCTCACATCCCAGGATGACATGTGCTAGGGAGGCTGCTCTGCTTCAACTGGGGCTGCCAGATGGGCCACTGAGGCTCTGGACAGACTCCATACCTTGTAAATCACCTATCTGTGAATAAGCAGTTACTCACACCCTAAATGTTATTTAGCATGTTGGCTGGGTTTGGTTTGCACGGGGACTGGCATTAGTTACCTGTGTCAATGAGAGCATTGGAAACCCTCTAGGGACAGGCTTTTGGAGACCACCAGCACTTGATACCCAGCATTGCATTGCCAGGGAAAATCATCCTGGACTAGCACAATGATCACATCTTGTTGAGGCTGGTGGTGTTCCATGCCAGAGACCATGGATGGAATGACAGCTTGAGTCTGGAAGCCTGCTCTTCTGCACTGTGGTAGTTGTCATGTTGGGCAGCAGATGATGGTTACAGAGCCTGCAGGCAGCTGAGCTGCTCCTGGTGCCTTCTGCTAGCAACTCTGCAAAGCCTTACACAGCAAAACCAGAAAAATCATAAGGCTTCATCCCAATGAAAGGTCAAAACAAAAACCCTGATTATAATAAACAAAGCCCAAATCTCTGACCTTTTAGAGGTCTTTCTCAGCCAGTGTTGAAATGTCCCCCATGATCAGAAGTGGGAGTGACTGCACTCCGATAAAGCAGTTCAAAAGGATCTTGAGAACTCAGCAGAGAGATTTCTGCCCAATGGAAGGACGGGATGTGGCAGTGCTAAAGCTGTGGGGGCCTGGAGCTCTGTTCTCCTGTGGGGAAAGTGGTGGTGATGGTGAGTTGGTACTGGAATGTGGGCAATTCCTCATTTTGCTCTTTATTTATTACATTATTTATTACCTGCCTAACTGAGTCTGTGCTAATGTTGCAACTGGTGTTTTCGTCTCTCTTTGGGTTTACAGCATTCAACAGCTTCCTAGGCAAAGCACTATCCCACGTGGCATATTTAATGCTATTTAGATAAATTTGTTGAGCCTTCAGCCTAGGTTTGTTCCATGAAAATTTGGGCTGTACTCTTCTATCTGGCTGCCTAGTGGAAACAGTGTCCAAAATTAGTATTTCAATCACTTCCTCTATATTTTTCCAAGTTAATTGAATCATGAGATGCAGGTAACTTAAGCAAATGCAGTGGCCCTTGCCACACTTCATAGGGTCTGTTAAACACATAAACCCAGGAAGTATTAACACTTCCGAGTAATTACAAGTGCAGTGAGGAAATCCCCTTTCCTTCCCCCGAGGAAAAGTTTGATGAGGTCTTGGGGCAGCTCATCCAGCGCAGCTGCTGCTGCAGCAAAATGGGATAATGCCTCTGTCCACCACAAAATACTGCATCTTCCATCACATCCCTGCCCCAGAATAGTGTTTAAACTGTTATTGAATGAATTGCAGTCCTTATCACCTGTACAAAGCAGGACTATCATCTGTTTATAGAGCAGGAAATGAGCTCTGTGGTCTGCCAGTAGTGAGTCATTAGTGGACTTGGGTGCACCTGGGACGTGCCTGCTGCAGGTGGGATCACTTGGTGAGAACAGGCCCCTGAAACATCTGTAGCTCAGCAGCAGCTGTTCTGAGCTCTAGCTTCTCCATGCCAGGTGATGCGGGAAGCTTGGGTTTGGAAGTACTTCTGTGATGCAAAGGGCTGATGAGAAAATTGTATTTTGCTGCAATGACTTGCTTCAAGCAACTTACACAGGTCTCTCTGACATAACATGCTGTTGATTAATGCACAAACTTAACCCCTCTCCCTGGTGTCTAGCTTTCATTCCATGTAAGCTCTGATTATTAAAGAAGAAACACTGGCTTGTGAAGCTAAACATCAAAATGCAGAAGCAGAACCCTCAGTGTCCCCACTGTTTGCAGTGTGTTGCAACAGTGCTCAGGGTTGTTTTCACATTACACACAATTGAGGTTATTGAAGAGAGCAAAATGTGTTTGTTATTCAGATCATTTTGAGTTTTCAGTGCTGTCAGTGTCTCAGGGAAGTGGTGCCTGAGGATTCGGAGAGGGTGAGGTTAGGAATTTATAACAAAGTGTCTGGGGCTGTGCAGAAACAACTCCCAAAAGTCTTGGTCACACTGAAGAAGAGATACTCCATGGAGGAGCCAGGAGTGTGTGGACATGGAGACATGCAAGCACTTACCTAAAGTGCCAGAGTGCTAAGTGTGTAGGCCTCCCCTGGCATGTCTGCTGTGGATCTGCATCTGAGATCAGGTTCCTTATGCCAAGGAGATTTAGCTGGGATTATGCATTTGTTAGTCTGGATCTGAATTGATGGTTTCTATAATTTGCCAAACAGAAATCAAAAATCCAGAGAATCCTAGAGCAGTGTATGCCTTCATTCCAGAGTTTGCATCTGGTTTTTTTGGCTGTTAATGCATTAAGGGTTTCTTAAAGCAGTTAATGATTTGTATTAAATGGTTTAGCTGCAGATTGTTAACTACTTAACCACAACAGATTAGAAGCAAGTGGAGTGGGATTATACTTAGTATTTTCCATTTCCAAAGTAATGTGCATTATCTTAGTATGTGCTTACTTTGTAATCCCTAGTGTATGTGTTACACCATCCATCCCTTGCAGAGCTGTGAGCTCTTATGTTTTAAAGATGGAGGCAGGAGCCCACAGATGCATAGGGTGCCTGCTCTGCATCTTCAAAGACAAGGGGTAGTGCCCAGGCTGCTCTGTCAACCTCTGTCTTCAGTCCAGGAGTACAAAATTTGGCTTTAGATTAGAGAGAAAAAACGGAAACAAAAGAGGTCAGAACAGCTTGAGTAAATGTTTGGAGAAATTGTGTGATAGAGATTTAAGTCCAAGACCACTGTTCTGCTTTGGAAGTAAACCAGCAGGAGAATCCCCTTAGAATTACCTTGAGAGAGATTTCAGGTTGGAGTTACAATTTAATAAAAAGATTGCAATAAATGCAATGATACACAGAAGACTGGTGATGCCATTTAGGTTTTGCCTTTTTTTTTGTTTTATATGTTCTCTGTAGTCTTCACACATATATTTGTAGCCCTGTAGTCTATTGTATTAGAGGCTAGTTTTCACAGTACTTTTCCATGGCCTTTCTTTAAGCAGAAAGACAAAACAAATTCCAGAGCTCCAAGCCCCTGGAGGTACAAGGCCTCAATGCTATCTTGGTTCTTCAAGGCCAAGAACAACCCTTGGAGATCCATTCTCATGGACAAAGTCCAGCCAGTGCTGAAGGGGGGCTCCAGAGAAGGGGCTTGACTTTGGTGAGAATTACATCACCACTTGTCCTCCTAATTGGTGCTTTTATCAATTATGCTAAGTTCCTAAAACCTGTAAAATGTACTCACCCCTGTGGGGCAGGGGGGGTGTGGGGTGTGAGCTTTTGTGGACATCTTTCCATAACTGCTCCTGGAGGCCTCCAAATAAAGATCCCTTTTTATATTACCTCCTAACTAAAATTATCTTGAGTTTCATTTCCAGGTTGGGAAAAAGACAACATTAGCACAAAGTCAGAGTACAGCCTGGCACCCTGTTGGTCAGGGTGCTGATCTCAGTCCTGTTGAAGTGCTGGCTGCAGTCAAAAGCCGTGGTCCTGTGGACATTCTGGTTCTCCTCTGGATCCATCCAGAGGTGGTGGTGGTGATGGTGGTAGTGTTGAGATTCTATACACTGAGGTTCAGGCAGGAATGCTCAGTACCTCCTCCAGGGCAGGGATTTCCACAGTGGAATGATGTAAAAAGTGTGAGTCATAGGATATTTTGGGGAGTTCTTGATGGTCAAAGTTACAGCTCCTATTCTGGTGGTGTCCATTGTGGCCCATTAGCAGAATTTACCCCCCTCAGGATGACTGTGCTTGTGCTTCCCTAGAGGGGAGTTATCACAGCTGAGTCATTGGTGTGAAGAAGAAACACTACCTTGCCTCAAAAGGTTTGCTTCTTCTCCCTTATCTAATTTAACACCCAGCTTGTAGCCTGGGGTGTCAGGTGTAGGATGGGCAGCTCCTGCAAACGACCTGTCAGTTTGTCAAGAATGTAGAAGGGAGCAGAATGCACAGTTTGTTTACACCCACATTGGCACTCTCCTTTTGTAATCAGGACAACCACCACAGGCCAATTCTGCTTGGGAAGGACAACAGAACTGGTCACTGGCATCCAAGTGAATCTGAGTCGCCAACAGTTCCCTGTGTTGTCCTTGACAATCTGTGTGAATCCTGAATGGAAATTGATGCAATCCATACATGAAAGTGTCCCAGTACGAGCCTGTGGAGCAGCATGGGAAGCCCAGGAGGTTGGGATAAGGGGGCTCATCTCACTCCTTGCACTGAAGTCTGTGCAAAGCACATACTGGCACATAGTGGACCTGGCTCTCTCTGCCTTTAAAACAAACCTCTGTCCTCTGCTTCTGTCTCTGCAGAACTTCCTTCCTCGGAACACTTGAGCGTGGCCGATGCAACATGGCTTGCCCTCAACGTGGTGTCTGGTGGAGGTGGTTTCTCCAGCTCCCAGCCCATCGGAGTGACCAAAATTGCCAAGTCAGTCATAGCACCCCTAGCTGACCAAAACATCTCAGTGTTTATGCTCTCCACCTATCAGACGGACTTCATCCTGGTAAGAGGGCATGAGGGGATCAGGCAGAGTTATTGCCACCAGATGAAAGTTCAGTTGGGCAGTTTGGGGAAAAAGTTGTCTGGGAGTGGCAGAAGTACCAAAGTCTGCTTTCCCCAGAGCTCTGTTCCTTGTTGTTAGGCCCTCTGACATCTCAGGAGCTTTTGCCATGGGAAGAAACATTTGTTGTGATGGGTTGTCTGGTGTCTAATGAGAGTGCTGAGCCTACACTACAGTCTCTCCTGAAATGGAGATACTAGTAGCACTTCCAACCATCACTCAGACATTGGTTTTCTGAAAGTTAGAGGAACATAGTGTCTGCTGTCAGGTTGGCTGGTGATGGCCAAGAGGCTCCAAAGTTGTTTTGGATATAGACAGACAGACTGTCTTTTCTGTCTCACACACTCTTGTGTGCATGCAAACAAGGCATAGCCTTATTTCCTGAGGAAACAGGACTGAAGAGCAGGCAGTGCTGAGTTGTTGAAGGAATGATGGAAAAGAGGTGGAGTATCTCCTGCTTAGAAACCTCCACATTCTTTTTACAGTCATAAAAGCACTCTGGTGCTTAATCCTACTGATACTCACAGTGATATCACCAAGTGTGCTTCTCTTAAGAGACACCTAAATGGTAACTATCCAGTGGCTCAAGGAGGAGTCACGTCCACTTTGCTGTGCACTAAAAGTATGTACCCCCCACTGCAGTGTTTTGTCCTTTCTGGTGCATCCATCACCAGACAATCCTGTTGTCACCTTCAGGTGCGTGAGCGAGACCTACCCTTCGTGATGCACACGCTGGCTGCAGAGTTCACCATCCTCAGAGTAGTGAATGGGGAGACAGTGGCTGCCGATGACTTTGGGGTAACAAATGGATTTGTCAAACCAAAACTAGGTAAGGACCAGCACAGGCTCAGCTTGCCAGGGATTTGGTCTCCCTGACACATGGGGTGGAAGTCCTGCCTCCTAGCTTCCTTCAACATTTGGGTGAATATTTGTTCTGTTGTAAGATTATAATCTTACAAGCCTATCCCAGTACAACCAAGGATTTGAGTAGGTTCTTAACTTTATGAGCAGTGCTAGTAAGTTTGGCTGAATTTTGGCTTTCTAATGCTAGTTTTTCAAGAGAAGACGTGCCTTTGGTAGGACAGAAGGTTAAAGTATAGCTCATTGCAGTTACAAGAATAATGTCTGTAGTCCATATTTCCACGTTTCAACATTCCAAAGGAAAATGGCTTTTCTAAAAGCTTGTTTAAGTATTCAGTGATGCACAGAGATTGTTTTTCAACTTTCACACTTCAGTGCCAGTGAGGATCAAGGCTACAATGAGCCCAGAGCCGTACAGAGCCTTTGGACATTTGCAGGCTAGAGGAACAAGTGTCAAGCCAAAGGGCACAATCATGAAAAGGAACAACTTACATACATATGTTTACGTGCAGACATATGTAATTCTTTGCCCATAACCAGACAAAGCAGGGATTAGTTATCCTGTTTCATCACTCAATAGCTAGCAATCACCTTGTTTAAGAAAATGAGGCTTAAAGAAAAAAAGTTTCAAGAAAGGGCACAGTGAAACACATGTTGCAATGCACCAGTATGCAGTTTGCTGTGTTGCTCTATTGCTTGCATGCCTAAATGCTACGTTGCTCTATTAGTTTGCATGCCTAAATGCTGGCTGCTTCTCAGCCACTGGCTGCAATCTGTTAGGCAAACTGCTGCATGGCAGCTGGTTTTTAATTTTTCAAGATATTATGGCAAAATAGGTCCCCAGAAATGAGGAAAAACAGGATGGTCTGCCAACAACCACAGCTGGAGAAATGCCTTCCATAGCCCTGTCTGTTAATGACAGAAGCCTGCATTTTTTTCCACTTTTCAGTTTCTCTTGGCACCTCCTTTAGCTTGCCCCTCATCTCATGTGGATGCACCCAATGGCTTGAAAGCCCCTTGGAGCAGAGAGCTGGGCAGGATATTCAGGGTAATACCACCCTGTACCTTAGGGAGAACCTGCACAGGAGCTGATTATCCACAGGCCCCTCATTCCCTGTCTGAGAGCCAGCAGGGCTTCCTTCAGCAGTGAGGCACTGTCTTACAAATACTGTCAGCTTTCTCTGTTGCCAGTGCATGGGTAACACGGCTGATGGGACAGGAGCCTGCTGCAGATGTGGCTTCATAGTTGTGTGTGTCTGTGTGTGTCTCTTTCAGTTCAGAGGCCTGTCATTCATCCTCTTTCCAGTCCAAGTAATATGTTCTGCGTCACCAGCCTGGATCCAGATACCCTTCCCACTGTTGCTACACTCCTAATGGATGTGATGTTTTACTCCAATGGGTAGGTCCTGCAGGGAGATGGGCTTCCAGGAGAGGTGTGCCCTGTGTCTGGAGGCACAGATTCCCACTGCTCCTCTGGGGTGCCCAGGGATCTGCTGTGGCCTTGTGCTGCTCCAGTGCTTGGCACTGAGGGAGGGAGGTTTCAGAGGCTCAAGAGGGTTGTCCTGACAGGACAGGAAGCCAAACAGGTGATTGAGGGTACCCAAAGACATCCACTCGCTTTGGAAAGCTGAGCATTTTCAGAGTGAAGGTAAGAGTAGCCATCTGGTCACTATGCTGCATATCCACACAGCAATCCTGGATTGCTGCCCCTTGGTGCAGGTGGCTCCTGACCCACAGCCTCTTGGGAGGGGACCTTGAGGCAGGGATGGAGAGTTTTGTCAGTTGTGGGGACTGGGCAGTTTACCACCTGCAAAATAAAAGAAATTCGTATCAGTATAATAAAACAGGAGTCAGTGTCACTTCCCTAAGTCAATGTAAGAACATTTTTGGTTTCACTGGCTATATCTGCTTTAAAAACCCTTTTTTGTGCTCTTCTAGCTGCAGTTAATGTAGTTCTCTCTGTTTCTTCAGAGTAAAAGACTCAGTGGTGGGCAATGAAGACTCGGAACATATTCGATTTTTCTCCTTTTCTCTCATTGAGGGTTACATCTCCCTGGTCATGGATGTCCAGACACAGCAGAGGTGAGCTTTGGTCTTAGGGAAATCTGGACCTTAAAAAAAAAGATCTCAAAGGAGCAGGAAGCAGCTTAGGCTCCTCTGTGCTAATTATTTGGACTGTCTTTGTATGAGTGTCATGGGCCTGAACACCCTTGTCACTTCTCTAAGTAAAATCTGGCATTTTAGTTCCAGTGTCAAAATTCTGGACTGGTCTGTCCAAGCCTTCAGTGAAATTACAAATCAATCTGATGTAGGGTTATCTTACTTTCAAAAGAGGAATAAAGGAGCAAAGTGATTTTGGCATTTTTATTCTGTTGTTCATTAGCTATGCTTCTAAGAGAAAAACCCAAAAGGAAAATCTGGTGTAGGTGTTGGAAGTTTTCCTGCTAAAGGCCAAAATCAGGGTGGGAATGTCAGTGATGTGGTCCTTCTGCTTTGCCTTTACACATGGATGGGCTTAGCTCAGAGTCTTGTTATGATGATAATGTCCTGAGTTATTGCTGTGCAGCAGGAGCCATGACTTGTTTGCCTAACAAGGAAGGAGCCAGCTGGTGAGCATTCAGCCCCTCTGTGTGTGTCTGTGCTTCTGCAGCTGTGCAGCACAGGGGGCTCTGAGGTCTGGAGGCTCAAGGGATGCCATGCTGTTGACATGCAGTGCAGTTTAGGTTTGGTTCTTGGGGCAAGTCCCCTGCCCCAGGAACTTGTTTTTCAAATTAATAAATTGCCCTCTTGAAAGTTTCTTTGACCTTATTGGAATAAACCTTTGTCTGTCATAAGAGGAGCCAGAGGGCTGGAGCTGCAGCCTGGGGTGTGGGAAATGTGGGGGGCCAATTCTTCTCTCTCACAGGCTGCCTGCTTGACCTTGGGCAACTCTCTTAGCCTCTGGTCTCCTTTCCCCTGCTAAGAAATAGAGACCTCTGCAGTGGTCCCAGGGACCTCCCAGGATGGTATGGAAAAAAGCACTGATGGTGCTCAGATACAAAACCAGTGGCTAGTGTTCACATTCCTGAGAGCAGGTATGGAAACATATTCCATCCCTAGGTGTTTCCAAATGCAGCTTAAATCAAACCTTCACAGGTCTCGACATTTGTAAAGCTGGGACACAGCCTGTTGCTTAGAAATTTTTTCCTGTACCTCTCTGGGTATCTGTGCCCATCTCCAGCAGCAGATGCTGATTTTCCATAGGATACCTGGAGGATCAGGCCAATCTGCATCTGCCCCACCTGCCTTAAGTTCTCACAGTTTGCCCAAGCTACTGCCCTATTATTGTTGGCTTCAAACATCTCAAGGATGTAGGAAGAGCAGATCCCCCCAGGCAGAATCCAACACACTGCTGTGTTTTAATTGCTATGTTTGGTGTTTCTTTTTTTCCACAGATTTCCTAATAATTTGTTGTTTACAAGTGCATCTGGTGAGCTCTGGAAGATGGTGCGGATTGGTGGGCAGCCTCTTGGCTTTGGTAAGTAACATTTGGAGGATCAGTTGGTGTGCAGGCAGTCACCTCAGGGCCTTCAAGGAGTATGGAAAAATCCATCTGAGGCTGATGCTTTTTAAGAGCCAGCAGCTTAACAAGTCTTTGCGGCTGAGATTTTCAGATAGAAGCCTGACTCCTAGTAAGTTTGACTTCTGAGTATCCTCCTGAAAGTGCCACATGCTCAGTAGTTCCAGCCACATTGCATTCATCTGCTGGACTTTGGAGGTGGCTGCAGCTGGGACTCTGGTTAAAGAGAAAAACTGGACTAAAAGGTGGCGTGGGAATTCATTGTAGATTACTGAAATCTGTGGTCAGAAAGCACTGTCGTACTCTAGTGCAGTGCTTGGATAATTCTGTGATGCCAGTAGACTTTTTATAGATTTACAGCAATCCAAGTGGAAGTCTTGTTCACAAACGTGTTTCTCATCCCATCCTGCACATTTTCTCTACTCAAAAGGATATTGGTCCTAAGTAGCACAGAGAAAATGCTTCATATCTGCAGGAGTGTTCTTGTTATTTGCATGTCCCCTGCAAATTTAAGGGTCTGATCTGAATACTGCAGCAAAAGCCTGATTTTCAGGAAATACAATGGCTCCTTCCTGTGGGCTCTGAACCAGTTGCAAATCACAAGCTTCAAGAACATTTCTCAGAAACACTGGGCCAACTTTTGTGTTTAATTGCAACTTCTACATCAGACCACCGAAAGTAGCAAGAAGGAAATTTTCATGTACCTTCTCTTTACTCATCTTTGAGGCAAATACGTAGAATATGTCATTGATGGCACATCAGGACATTGACCAGGCCCCTAAATTGTGAGCGTTCTTCCACTCCTACATGTCTCTCTCCTGATAGGGGAGGCCTTTTCCCAAGTCCTTGTTAAGAAGAAAGCAGATTGGACTCTTGGTTGTTCTCACTCTCCAGGTTGTTTATTATTTCCTTATCAGCAGTTTCTGCACTCCAGGCTTTACACCAGCTTGGTGTGAGGGAGAAAAGGCACCAAAAAGCCTCCAACACACAGAATCAAGGTTCTCTTAAAGATAATTCACCCAATTATCACCAAGAATGGACATTATTTCTCTTTTTCTTCCACTAACTAAATGTCAATTCACATGATACTACACTGTAGCAAATTGTGCCCAATGGTCCTGTGTCCCCAACACTGCAGAATGTGGAGGAGATGAAGAAGGAGAAAGAAGCCTAAAAACCACAAGGATCCTCCAGCTTGTCTTCATCTACTTACCGTGCTAACAAACCCAGAAATGTAAATTTCTAACCCTGTGATGAACTACATATTATGCTACAATCTAATTTATACTCTTGAAGGTTCTGCCACATTCCAGAGACTCGGAAGCCCTTTCCATGGACAAAGGTTGAAAATAGTGTTTGTCAGAGGGTTTGAATCCTTTAAAACATGCAGAGGAACATTTTCTGCATTTTGGATTCCAACACTAAATATTTGATGTTTATATGTTAATTTAAAATCAAGTCCAGATGTTGTATTTGAATCAGTGAAACTCCAGGTTTCGTCTCAAAACAGTGTACCACTGATCTGCAACAAACAAGACAGATGAACCATTTAAATTTCATTTAAAGCCCAGAAAGCCAAGCAGGTAGCCCAGATGGCCTGTTGAATCCTGGGCTCATCCAAAGGAGAATTGAAGCAGGTTGAAGGAGGTGATTCTGCTTTTCTGCTGTGCTCTTGTGAGAGCCCAGCTGGGGCCCTGCACACAGTTCTGGTGTCCCCAACTTAAGGAGGACATGGAACTGTTGGAGCAAGTCCAGAGGGGGCCATGAAGTTGATGAGAGGACTGGAGCACCTCCCCTATGGAGACAGGCTGAGAGAGTTGGGGCAGTTCAGCCTGGAGAAGAGAAGGTTGGGTGGGAACCTCCCAGCACCTCCCAGGCTCTGAATGGGCTACAGGGAAGCCAGAGAGGGACTTTGCATCAGGGACTGGAGTGACAGGACAAGGGGGAATGGATACAAATGGAAAGAGGGGAAATTCAGGTCAGATATCAGGATGAAATTCTTCCCTGTTAGGGTGGTGAGACTCTGGCACAGGTTGGCCAGGGAGGCTGTGGATGTCCCAACCCTGGCAGTGTTCCAAACCAGGCTGGATAAGGCTTTGAGCAGCCTGCTTTAGTGGGATGTGTCCTTCTCATGGCACAGAGGGGTGAGACTAGAGGTTCTTTGGGGTCCATTCCAACCCTTTAACATTCTGTGATGATTCTGTGGTGAAATTGGTGTGAAATCCTGTTTCAGGGGCTGTGGTGGGCTGCAGCCTAGGAACCATGTAACCAGGCTAACTAAGTAACAGAGAACAATGGATGTTAAGGATATATGGGGCTGGGCTTTGTGCTTTCTTCTTGAGCATCATTCAGAGCCTTTCTGGACCTCTAAATCATTCCAGTTCTAGTGCCTTTGTGCCTTTCCAGAATGTGCTTTTCTCTGTAGCAAAAAGAAGGTAATAAAACTAAATATGCAAAGTATTGTTGTGGCCCAAAAACTTGATTCTGTAAGAAAGAATACATTTTATTAGAGATTCCTTCTGACTGGAGTTTGTGAAGACAAACTTCTCCATATGTAGGCATGGAGCTGGTGAGCTCTGAGACTTTTGCAAGCCCCTCCAGACAATGTTTGATTATTTTATCTCCCCACAGATGAATGTGGAATTGTTGCTCAGATTTCTGAGCCCTTGGCCGCAGCTGACATCCCAGCCTACTACATCAGTACTTTTAAGTTTGATCACGCCTTGGTGAGTATGAATACAGCTTCTTTGGAGTAGGGGACATCTTTTCTTTAGGAGAAAACTCATTATGAGAATGTCACACTTCTCATCTGGATAGCTCATTGCAGTGCCTTTGCTCCAGTGTAGCCCAGCAAACTCCTGTCACCAGTCTCCTGGCTGTCACTGCCCTGGCTGAGGGGCTCCTGAACCAAGCCCAGCCCTGCTCAAAGCAAAGCTTTAGTGTTAGTGAGTGTTCTTCTCAGGCTGCTCTCAGTCCTTAAAGACCTGCAGTGATGGAAACTTCACAACCTCCCTGAGCAGCTTCTTCCACTGCATCTGTATCTTTTATTAGAAAGAGCCACAAACCCTTCCGTTTGCTTCCAGAAATAGTTGCATGCCCCAGACTCTCAGGACAGTGTGCTATGACAACCCACCCTTATGGGGAAGGTGCTTCTGTAGGTGATTCCTTCCCCTTTAGGGTGGGTCATCACAGGTGCCTTTGTGTGTTGGGAACATTTTGGACAGTCTACCAGTAACAGACCCCTGCCTTCATCTCTTGGTGCCTGCATTGTCCTAACCTTTGCTTTCTGAGACCCATCTATTAGCTCTGCTGCCTCTGCATCCTCCTGTTTTTTGATAAACAAGAAATAATTGCCAGCACAGGAAGATAAGGTGATTTTGAAGCAGATAAGGTTGCGTCCATGTCTGTTCTCATTAGTGCCCATATGCAGTTGCAGCACAGTCATCAACACAAGATGATGCCATCCTTGCCACCTTGGAGTGTTCTCTTCATTTTTTATACTGATGGATATTTTACTTTCTGGGCTTACCTCTGTTCTTCTTTGGTGAAGAAGACGCCTCAAAAATGAGGAATTCCCCTAGAAAGGGAAAATGTTTGTGGCCTGCAGCCACAAACTGGATTGCATTTGTCCTGGAACCCATTTCCCTGGTCCTGAAGAAGGGAGCCAGCTGCTCTATGCTTTTTTCTTTTTTTTTCTTTTTTTTTTTTTTTGTTTTTTTTTGTTAGATGTGCCTTTCATTGCATTATACTTCTCTTTCCATCACTTGCAAATTCACTATTCAGGTCCTACCTTTGACCTGTAAAAGCGCTAGTGAGATCAAAGCAGGTTTGGGGGTTTTTTTAATTACTTTGTTTTTTCACAGTTGGTGTGAACCATTTGCAGCTGATAGGTGATGTGTGTAAAGAGTAAAAGTAAATATTATTTCAGATAACAAAGGTCAAAGTGTTATATATGTTTGTCTTATTTTTTTTTATTATTAACTATGCTGATAAGATAAGCTAATAAAACACCATTTAAAAATCAATACTGTTAGCTTTGCCTCGCATTTCTGCCCATTGTGTGGCCCCAGGTGTGTGCTTTTTGTGCAGAGCACAGGGTGCAGAGTGCTTCTACATGTCAAGCCATATCTGCAGAGCTCAGCCTATCAGTTAAAATAGATATGTAGCTGAAGACTTAGGCCATGCAATTGTGATGACTCTGCAGGCAGCTCCACCTTCTCATCTCATGAGGAGTGCCTCATCCTGCTGCCTCCAGGCACACAGATCCTGCCTCTGAGCAGCTGGCAGGGAATTGGGGAGGCCATGCAGGTCTGCAGGCCTTCCTTACTCAAAGCAGCATTTCAGTGTTTTTCTTTGCTACTTGCCACTACCTTTATGTATGGTTTTCAAAGCCTTTTCACCTGGACAGTGCTGTTCTAGTTGTCAAACCCTTCCATCCTTTGGAAGGTGCATTTTTTGCCTGACTTTGCTCTGGATGTGCTGGCTGGGCTGGATGCTTGTTGGCTCTAGGGTGGTTTTGTTGGCCAAGACCCTGACCTAGATTTTGTCATGTTTTCCCTAACTTTGCTGCCCAGATACCTTGACTTCTTGTGACGTTTCTCAAGGTCTAAATGTGTCTTGAACCCTTCCTCTAAATTTTCTCATTCTTTAATTAAGATAGTTCAGTACCTGATGTCAACAATTTAGAGTACTGAATAAAAGCATGATGTTCCCTTTGATCTGATCTCTTTTCTCCTGTGCATCTTAAAGTGGGTTTTGTTGTTTAATTTTGATTTGACCTGGGTATAATACTCAGGTCTTCCTGCCATGCTGTAGCTGTAGAAGTTTGCCCTGGTAATCAGGATTTGTGCTTGAGATGAAAATCCTTTTGTGAGACAGTGTTGAGATGGGAACCTCCAGGTCTCTGGCATATCCCCATAGTGGTGTAGGGTCAGGCTGGAGAGAGTCATGGTTACCAGCTCCCTCTAGAGAGAGCAGGGAAGAAGAGTTGCCTTTCCAGGTACTCTGCTCTTGCTGCCTCAGGTTCACAGGTGTCCTGCTCTCTTTCACCAGCACTTTGCTTCTGAAGAGGCTGGAGCTGTGTCTGAGATGTAATTTGGAGCTTTGCTTCTTCCTTCCTTTGGTCTGCACACTACCTGAGAAGTGAACACAGTACACCAGCTGCCTTGGCACAGGGCTCATTTCCAAGGGGCAGGGAGAGGGAAGACTTCTCCACTGGTGGCAAACTAGGATGGATCCTACAAATCAGAACTGTTTGCACATCTGTCCTGGAGAAAGCCCTGCCAAAACATTTGTGGGGTGATTGATACCATTTCTGAGTCACTAAGGGTGTCAGGCATTTTGCAGGGAATAAAAGACCATTGTGTTTCATGGAGGAGATGAGTCTGTGCAGGTCAAAGCCAGCTGGCCAGAGCTGCTTCCTCCTGCTTCTGACCAGTGTTGATGAAGCACATACTGAGCATCCCTGCAGATGACTAGAGGAGTGTGGTTTAAAAAATTGACTCCCATGCCTTTTCTCATTACCTTACATAGAGGAAAAGAGTCAAACGGCTTCTTCCACTGTAATGTTCAGTGTACTGGGAAAAATGATGAAGGAGAGACAGTGAAGAGTGCTGTCTCAAAGTCCTGTTCCCTGTGGTGGAGGTGTCCTTGGGTTTTCCTTCTAAGCCAGAAGAGTTTGCTGTATGCTTAAGATTATTTTCTTCCTTTCCAAAGGACTTCTGTTCTCACATCACCAGAGCTGACTGCTGTTATTCCATCTTCCTATTGGAAAATCGAACATTTTTCTTGTTATTTCTCATAGGTTTTTTCCTCAGTTTTTTTAAAAGCCTTGCAGAAAGACACAACCAGTTGTATTTCCACTATCTGAGCTCTTGAGAGTGTACAGTGAATTCAGGTATTGTACTCTTGGCCTTAAGTACCTTATAGAGCAGACAGTTCCTTCTTCAATTTACTTGACAGGAATTATTTTGGCTTCTTGCAGCTACTTGTGGATAACTTATTTTTCCCTCAGTCCTCTTTCCACTTTTCAAGAGCTGCCAGTGTCTTGGAGTTTATAGAGAGGTCAGACATACTTTTTCTACCAGATTTAGCTTTACTTTTGATTTTCTTCTCTGCCAATGACAGTCACTCTGAGATTTTTTGCATCTTCTGTTACAAGAGGTTTTTCTTGCAATAAGCGTGAAAAGACCCCCACCAATAATACAGATTTCTATGGTTAAATCTCCTCACAAGACTGGATAAGAAAGCACAGATGCACCACAAACAGCTCTCTTCCTCTTTCGATGGGTGTGTTCTCCTGTCACCCACATGGTCTTCCCCTGCACTCTTACAGATCCCAAACCTTTACAGAGCCTCATGGAGCCCTTAGGCAGCCACATAAATCCATCAGCACGGGCCCCTTTCATGAGTGAGCTCCCGGCTTGCAAGTGCTTCACCAACAAAAGGAAGGGAAAGGAGGGGAGAGGACGAGGAGAGAGAAAGAGAAACCCCAAAATAGTTGGCTCCCCATCGGCACCCACCATACAACAGCAAACCATCTGTATCTGGTACTCTGAGAGTACCCTGGGGGAATAGGGTTGTCTTTGTCCATGGAGCCCTTTCTCAGTGAACTTCAGGTGTACACAAAAAACAGCAAAGTGTCTGCCTCCTTGGGACTGGTCTGGCTTTGTCTCCTGCCTCTCTTTTCTTTGTCATCTCTTTTGTTGGAACATGACCTTTCTTTTTGTTTTCTTGCAGGTACCTGAAGAAAATATAAATGGTGTGGTCAATGCACTCCAAGTCAGTCAAGCTGAAAAGCATTAGAAATCTTCTGAGCTGGTTCCAGATGCTTTTTATTATTCTAATAATAATAATAATTATTATTATTATTTTTTTCTCACAGTATTTCTTGAAAAATCTGATTACAGAGAGTGACATGAAAAGAGACTGTGGAAAGTTGAGCAGAAACAGCTCCAATAAGCCTTTGTTTTAATTATTATTGTTGTTGTTGTTATTATTATTATTATTATTATTATTATTATTATTATTATTATTATT
>JAGMWU010000021.1:506664-596028 GCA_018697195.1 Certhia americana | reverse complement strand
TTATTATTATTATTATTATTATTATTATTATTATTATTATTATTATTATTTTATTAAATTTATGAATGAGGGGCAGGAGGAAAGGGAGTTCATATGGTTTCCTGGTGTTCAGCTCCAAGGTGAGGTGTACCCTGGCTGTGCTGTCAGTGTGGAAGGAGCTGCCTGGGGACACCCCTTGGCAGCAGGGATGGCCATGGGCACACTGCCAAGAGCAGTGGGAGAGCCAAGAGCAGATGGACAGGCTGAGAGAGCCCTGAAAACCAGAAACAAAATGAAATATAGAATTAAACCAAAAGGATGTCAGTACTGGCTTGTCACCTCACATCAGACTTCCTGAGGACTGTCCATCAATGCCTGTGTTGAGACAGGATGCAAAGGGTTCTGTTTCCCATGGCAGAACAATTTGATGTTGGAAAAGGGGAAAATATCCAGTTCTTTGACTTTTCCTCTTTTTCTTTCTCTCTGCAGTCAAAGCCTGGCTGCTCTGAGAAATCCTGGGCAGGGGGAACTCAGCTCTGGCCAGTTCCTGGCGGGTGGTATTACCCAGACTTGTGTCTGCATTGAAACTTGGCCAGTTCTGGTCCATTTTTTCCAGTCACCTTCTCACTGCTCCCAGTACTCTCCTGCCATATCCCCTGCTCCAGGACAGTTGTTGTCCCCTTATCCCACATCAGAGCCTTCCCCAGCCTTTGTTCCCCAGGGCCAGCAAGAGGAGGAAGGCCTCTTTTCTCCTGTCCTCTCAGGCTTTTTCCCATTGAGTGTGCACACACGGGGAAATAAAGGATTGCCCAGGGTCCCTGGGTAGCTGCTCTTGCACATCCCAGGCCACCTTGGCCAAGATCCACAGCAGGTTGCCCCTGCCAGGGCCAGGAGGGTGCCTGGGTCTTGTAGAGACCCTCCTGTGGTTTTTAATCATCTCCTTCATCACACAGGTGGAAATTGCTGCCAACTGGGGAAAGTAGAATGGTGCTGAAAATTCCTAAAACTGCTAGCATCTGGTCTTGTCACAGGAATATGATGGGGCTTTTCCCATGGGACAGCAGTAGTGTGTTTTCTTCTGGCTTGTACCACGTCTGAGGGTCATCAGGAGCCAGGCATCAAGGCCCATAGTGGCACCTGTGTCCAGCTTGTGCCCGTGGCCACTGCCAGCACTGTGGAGGACAGCAGAGCCCAGTGCCAGGAGAGAAGTGTTACCCAGGATGTGGGTGCCAGCAGTCTGACCATGCAACTAGGGTGGTGAAAGGAGAAGCTGTCTGCAGAGACAGCTTTTGTGATTACCAGCCCCAGCATATCTTGCATTTCTCAACAGTCTTGACATAAAGAAATTGTAGATCTTGCCATTTTCCCAAGGGCTTTCCAGCCATGCTTCAGAGACAGCCTTGGCAGGATTTTCCTGAGGCTGTGCCATACACAGCTGTGAGCCAGGGTTTTGCATTAATCTGGAGGCAGTAAGCCATAGGATCTGGGATCATGCCATGGGCATGATTTGTACTGGTGTGTAGGACATGCAAACACACACACAGACACAGCTAGTTGATTAGTTCTGCATTCTCAGTACTGGAGGGCTGAGCAGTGATGGTTTCTGATGCTGCTGGATTCAAACACTGAGTTTCAAATCGAATTTTTTCACCAGTGGGATGTTATGTGTCATCTAGACAAGGAATCAGAGCATCCATGGGAAAAAGCATGGATGGCTTTTCTCAGTTGGACCTACTGGAGCTAAAGCATTGCTGCTGAGGAACACTGAGGCACATGTTCAGTGCTTTACCAAACAGGATGTTTTCCTATTCCTTTACATGGGTTTTCAGAATTGTCCCATGATATGTTTATATTCCCTCCAGATTTCTGGACTAAAAGTTTATTTTAGATGTGGCACTGTGCATCTCTGTATGTTTTTTTGGAAAGGTTCATTGGTCTCCTGCCTCAAGGACACAGGCACAGGCTGCACAGTTCAGTGCTGAAAGCATTCAGAGATGTTTGTGACTCTGCCCAGTGCTGTGGGCACTGAGCTGGGCTGGAGTGGGCAGCAAGGCCAGGGGTAGCTTTTCACTCCATATATTGTCAGAGGGTTGCTCCTTGGGATGGCAGATTGATGATATGGTTTTGGAGAGAGGGGCATTGAGTTGCTGTACAGCTACTGAGTTGCCAAGCAAGGTTTCTGGTCAGCTGAGTTGAGCCTGAGTTTTTGCTGTGTGCATGGATGGTGCCACCATCCATGACGACAGAGTCCACTGATGACAGAGTCATCAGGACAGGGTCTTCTTCTTGCCCTGGGGTTTTGTCAACCTTTGGGAAATGCCAGCATCAGAGGGTACCGTGTGTTGCTGTGCATGTGCCAGTGCTGCTTCCAAAGGTCTTCAACATGGATAGGAAGGAATTAACTTGAAACAAGCAACAACTTTACTGAGCCTTAAATGAAAGCAAAATTGGGTTTAGTTTTCTAACATTGCACTCAGGCTATTTTAGAGGCTGATTTTTGTAATTTAATTTTTTTTCCCAAGGGAATCAGCCTTATATTTGTGAAATCTGTAAAAAGCCTTGTGGTATTTCACGCCTTCCAAAGGAAAGTTGATGTCCCAACATGGGAAAGTTGGCCTGAAAAATTCACAGGATGTAAAATGTCATTGAGGGATTCTGACGCTGCCACCATCCTTGGCTTCACCTTTTTATTTCCTTTTATTGTTTTGTCCTGACATCCAAGAAGATTGTTTCAGAAAACTCAATGCTTTCTCTTTAGTAGTCCCTTCATATTTTTTCTGGTGGGAACTGAGATACTCCAAATGTAGCCAGAATTGGTGGAACCTTATCCCTGCACCCAGCCTGAAGTCAGGATCAATGCAAGCTTGCACAGTTCTGCTGCATGTGAGATTTGCACTGCAGGAAGGGCTCTGTAAGGGGCTAAGTTAAATATTTTCATAGCAGTAATAATACCACCACACTGTTGACACCACAGTGCTTAGTGAACCCAAAGTAGAGGGCTCTTAAAGCTGCTCCACAGCTCCCACTCTCTTGGCATCCAGCCTTTGGGGTGGGGAAGTTGAAGAGTCTTTTCCTTTTTTTAAATGCCTTATGATAATACATCTGAGCATCCCTGACATGATGCTGTTCAGCATTGCTTGGATAATGGAGGAACATCTCTTAGTGGGACACCCTTGGGCTGGGTGCCTGTGTTACCTGCAGCTGCCAGTGCTGCCCTCAGCATCCCAGCTCAGCTCTCGGGCAGCTCCACCTGGCCATGGCTGCTGCTAATGAGGGATTGCCTCAATTCTCCCCAGGCACTCTCTCCTCTCGTTGCATAAAAATTCACCAAACAGCAGAATTTAAAAGTGTGTCCAGCCCTGCAGAAAGGGGTAGGCAGGGGAGGAAAGCATGGCCCTCATGTACCCTCTGTCTTTCTCTAAGGCTTGTATTTTCTTAAAAGCCTCAACCTTTCCAGGTTGTGTGTTTTTAAACAGGGTTTTGTCTTTTTCCCTCAAGCCAATTAGAATTTCACTACAAATTCCTTTCTCTGAGCAAGTGTGTGCATATATATACATCTTAAATGTTTCCATAGAAATCCATAGTGTGTCTCTATTGCACACCTATAAATACCAGTGTTTGTTGGGTTTTATCCTATACGTGGTGTGGGCACTCAAGCAGTATATGTTCACATACATATCCATTGTGAGTATATGTGTGTATACTCTGGGCACATGTGTATCTATGGAGTGAGTACTGTATACACACATTTATTCACCATATATTTTTAATTCAAGTAATGGGCAATATGAATATTAGTTCCACTCTTGCTTTTTCTCTGCATATGTTTAGTGAAGAGCAGCAGTGGAGTCAATCTGAAGCAAAGCTGAGGCTCCTTTGCTTGCTGAGAGCAGCATTGGATTTCCCTCCCTGCTACAGAAAATACTGAAAATTCTGTTCCTCTCCAATTCAGTGCCTCAAACATAAGAGACTGTAGGAAATTCACTCCTTTCTGTGTGTTTTGGTTGCTGCCCTAAACTGTCTCAGCCTGTAAGCAGGGCTGGTCTGATTGTACAGTGCCTGCCCAGACCTTTCTGGAGGTTTTCAGTGTGATTTCCAGCTCCTGCAGGCACAGAGCAGGGTGCCAGTGCTGCCTGCCTTCCCTCAGACAAGGCAGGAGCTCCTCCAGGTTTCCTGCAGCTGGGGCTTCAGGATGGTCCAGGCTAGGCACCAGCATTCCCTCTGAGCTGGATCCTGGTGGGCTTCCCCAACATCTCTGCACAAGGCTGGGGGCAGGTCAAGGTTTCCTGGTGATGTCTGCCCAGGGCTCAGCAGGCAGTGGCAGCCCGTGGCTAGTGTAGGGCTCTGCTATTTGTTGGGGAATTCACATTTGTTGGCCTGTAAGGAGCTGAAATCAGTGGCTTATTTTTAAATAGATTGAAGTGTTGGAGGGTCTTTTCCTGTTAAAAGCAGAAGAGGCTGCTTGAACCCAGTCACTGGAAGTGCATGCATCTCACCATTAGAGATTTCTGCTGCCCAGGAGTGCTGTTAGGGTCCATGCAGGGAAACATCTTGTTTTCCTATTTTCAGTTACACTTCACCAAAGGGGAAGGGTGTGTCTCTGCGTGTGTGTGTGTGTGTGTGTGTGTGTGCTGCCTTGCTGCTGACCTCTCAGCACTTTGAAGTTGCTGATTTTTCATGCTGCCCCCCCAAAAACCTGCACGGATTTGTGCAGCCTTCGGTTTCTTTCCAGGCATTAAAGTCAGTTTGGAGTTTCTGCAATAATGTGCTTTAGATGGCGTGGATCAGCCTCTCACATGGGGAGGCCTTAATGGAAATACTTGTTTTCCTGCAGCATAGAGATGGTGGCACCTGCAGTGGGTGACAGAAGTATTAAGATTCACTTAATGACAATGGCATTTATAAAGCATACTCATCATACTGCTGCTTCTAAAAGTGTTTTAGACCTCCCAAGTTCTCTGTTACCATTCCTAAGGCACGGGCTACTGGTCAGAGATGAATCAATCCTCCTCTTTCACAAAAAGCTTGTTGATGTCAGGTCCTGCTTTGGGGTAGCACGTGACACTGAGCAGGGATTTACTTCTTAAGATGTGCCAGGCAGAGTTGGCTGTGGGAACTTCTAGGTTTTTCTGTGAGGTCCTGATGGCTGTAGCCAACCAAAGCATCCAACAGAAGTGTATCAGGTTTTATTTTTCTGAAACAATGTTTTGTCCTGCTGGCACTAGAAGGAAATAAGGCAGTGTGGCATAAGGTAGTGTGTGGCAGAGGAGGTTGGTCAGGCTCCAGCATAGCTCCCTGAGCTCCCAGTTGTTTCCCTGGTGCTCTTGATGCTTTCAGGAATGTGTAGACCCCTGACCAAGGCAGGCAAGACAGGGAGCAGCTCTGCTCAGAGTTCTGCCATTACACTGTATTTGCAGGATTTGCTGCTTTCAGGCATGAGCTCCTGACACATTCCCCCATTGGCGGCCCCACAAGTCTCACAGTGTGTCTGTGTGGTGAGGGTTTAGTAGTGTGACTGACATCCTGTGAAGGTTGGGAAGCTCTCTGGGACATTAAAGGCTGAATTGCATGTGCTTGATCAGAGCCTGGCTCTAAGAAGCAGTTTTCCATCTTTTCTCAGCTCTGCTATACAAAGCTTGAATTCTTTTTCTTACAAAGGGCAAAGGGGTCCCATCCTGGTGTGAGCTGATGTTGCTGTGACTGCCTGGCTGCAGAAAGGCCAGGGCTTCAGGCCATGCTGACCTGCAGCAGCCATGGAGTCAGCCCAGGCTCCTCTGTTCTGGAAGACATCTAGGTCTGACTTGGCATTGTCGCACACATCCATCCTGTGGCAGTGCAGGGTCTGCAGAGATCCCTCTTAGTGATGGGCACGGGAAAGGTAGGGGGAAAACAGGGATAGGTGGAGTGCTGAGTGATGCAAAAGAATTAGTATGTTCATTTTTAGTTGTGCATATATGAATATATCAAAGTTCTGCTTGTTTCAAACAGCAAAGCATTTTCCTTCTTCTTTTTGATTGAAACAGATCACACCACCCTGCCCAGCCTCCCTGCTCAGCCCAATATCACAGAGGATGCATTTGTCCCAATCACACCATCCCAGCAAGGGTGGGTAGCATGACCCCTCCAAACTCCCAGTACTTAAAATACCTCTTGATGCTCAGCCTCACCATTGGGGAAGGCTCCCAAGAATATGTTTTGAAGTAATGGTGGTATCGGGTACTGTGGCCAGAGGGGTTACTCCCATCCTTGTGGGTTTCCCCATCCATATAACCACACAACTGTTCAAGAGCACCAGGTTGTCCAAACTCCTTAATTTAGAGGTCAGCATCATGAATAGGAGGTGCTGGGTTCTGTATTGGCACAGTCAATGATCACTGAGCACAAGTGTTGCCCTCAGCACTGGATAATTGGTATTTTCTCTTAATGAAAAGGGAGAAATTCTTTGTTTGGCTTCAGGCTGAGCATTGCTGCTAATTGCTGAAAGAAGGTGTCCCCCAGCAACATTCAGTTATGGACAAGAAGCCATTTTCTGATGAGGATTTCTTCTCTCTCTGTTGCTTTGATTGTTGTGGACATCTCCAATAAGAAGCTTAAGGCATCTCACTTACCTGTTCCAGTCCTGCCTGCCTCAATTGGATTGAATTAAACTTTTATTATCTGCAGGAGAGTAAAACCCAGTAATCCTTTGCCAAATAGTATTTATGTGTTGTAGCATGAGCTGGGGTGTGTTCACATTAGCTGAAATGTGCAAACCTGCCTCCAGATTTCCATATCTCCTCTCATGAGCACATCTGTCTGTGTGTCTGTACCCTGCCATATGTCAGGGGCCAGCAATATCCCCCAGGCATCCTGGCAGCACTGAACTGGTAGGGAAACAGTCTGCACATCCTCAGCAGGGCTGTGGGAACTTCTCAGGTTCCCTGGAAGGGAAACACTTGACTGTGAAGATAATTTTGAGTTACTCTGCTTGGCCTCCTTCTTTATTTAATCTTTATGAAGCACAGCTGGGTTGAACTACCAGCTCCAGTTAGCAAAGGTGAAGGAAAGAAAAGGGTTCTGCAGTGTGAGAATTGCACTGGATGCTCATCAGCAAATCCCGGCTGCAGCAGTAATAGCCTCTGCAGATGCTCTGGTGAGCACAGAGCAATGCACAGCCCCTCTTATATGAAAGGGAAATGGATGAAGTATGTTTCAAAGAACATTCTCATTTTAGGGTATGAATTTTAGGGTTCTGTACCTCTTTGGAACATGAACCAAGATCCTTTCTTGTTCTCTCTAGACAGCATTGGTCATTTGAGGTTCAAAGCCTGGGAATTAATGTTACCTTGTTTATTGCAGATTACATGTAATTTCCCTGCTCCATAATTCTCTTGCAGCCAAAACCTGTGCTTCTGCAATCTCTGAGTTTGCAGAGGGCCTGGCCACAAGGAAACACAACCTTGGCATCTCCTCCCAGCTGAGAGTGCCTAAGTTTTGTGGCCAAGGTGAAGGGAGTGGCAGAGGGGTGGCAGCCACACACCTCATCCCCTGTCTGCACAGCTCAGCACTGTCCCAGCTGCATGGAGTGGGAGAGTTGCAAAACAGCTGTCTAATGCCCTGGGCTCCCTTGGGGTTTTGTTTTCATCCATTTTTAGCTTTCTGCAAAATTCTGTAAATGAACTGTGGGTGGATTTTGGAGCAGACATGTACAGAGATTCCCATCAGACATCTGGCATATTGAAATAATGTTTGAGAGCAGAGCAGGAGCATGTCATTCCCCCTCTGTCCAGCCCTGTCCTCTGCCTGTCCCCTAGGAGAGCTGACCATGTGCTGTGTCCCTCTCTAGGCAGATCCAGTGGTTTTACCAGGGTCCTCCCAACCCTAAAAGATTATGCCAAAAATCTTTTGGACTCCTTTCATCCTTTCATTTGTGGGGGGCTGCTTGCTTCTTCCCTCCTTGTGTGGCAGAGGCAGTGTCTGTTGCACAGTACCTATGGGAAGATGCCATAGGAGGCTGCTGTTTAGAGTCCCCCTCCTCTGGCTGGCTTTCTGCTTCTATTTCAGCATCCTGAGGATTTAAACCAGCTTTATGCAGTTACAGGAATAAGCTTGAGGATTCCTACTCGCTCTTTTGTTACTTGAAAAACATTTTACAGGTACCCAATTCCCTGGTCCTTGTGGGAATGCTGCTTGAAGCACCCACTTGTCAGGTTGGCTGTTGTGATCATTACTGCTCCTTTGGGCCCTAGAAGAGTTCAGCCCCATTTGCCAGCTGGAAAGCTGAAGCAGCCCCAGGCTCAGGGTAGTAGGATCCTGCTCTGGGCCAGGTCACAGGGGAGAGACAGCCCCAGTACACAGAGCTCCCTCATCCTCTGTGTCCTTGCTGCCTGCATTGTCATTCTTATCAGCTGGAAAGGAATGCAAAGGGAATTTCCCTTCTGCTGAAGAAAAGCAAGTTTCCTCTGTGGATTTGTGGTCAGTGGCAAAAGCAAGAGTGTTTGCCATGTGGGACATTGAAAGGGTTCCTATATGTAGAGAAAGGAGAAGAAAATCTCCAGCCTTTGTTAATAGCTGTTGTGATTATTTCTAATGCCAGCCTTTGCATTGTGTTGAATTGAATTGAGATCACTGAAATTACCTAAAGAACTGGTGGTGCTCTTATGACTGTGGGATATTGCCTCTAGACAGGACCAATCTGCAGAGAGCACAGGACAATTCCCACCAGGGCTCAGCCCAGGGGCATGGAATGTTCCCATGCAACAGTATGTATAGACAGGCTATTGAACCAGGCCTGCTCTTGAAGAAATAAATCCCTGAGTTTTAACCTTTCCTTCCTGAGAGCAAACCTGTGTATTTCTGGTGGTGTGTGTTAGAGGGCTGGTGCTGATGCTGTAGGTTCAGAGTATGAAGAAGGTGGCTCTTCAGGAGGAGGAGCTCCCCCATTTGTCCTTCAACCATTAGGAATTGTCTGGTCCAGCTCAATGATCTCAGCCATTTTTTAGTTGTATCATAGAAGTAAAAATGAGTCATGTCCTCTCCCCCAGACCCCACCTACTAGGATCCCTGCCAGACCCATGTGTCAGTGCTTCCTTCCTCCAGGTCTTTATTTGTTCTCCAGTTGTGAACTGCTCCAGTGATACCATGGCAGAAATTCAGCATCCCAGGGCAGTCTTTTTGAGGTGCTTCTGGTTGTGCTGGATCCAGGACTACCCCTGCCTCTCACCCAAAATCCTCCTGCAACTGCTGCTAAAAATAATCCTGCCGATCCAATGG
The DNA here is from genome assembly GCA_018697195.1 of Certhia americana. NCBI lineage: Eukaryota > Metazoa > Chordata > Aves > Passeriformes > Certhiidae > Certhia > Certhia americana. Next base: position 586,797 of record JAGMWU010000021.1, on the reverse strand, counting down.
CTGTTGGGATTCTCACTATCGTGGGAATGTGAGAACTGCATCCAAATGCCATCAGTGCCCAGGTTAACACCTGGAAATGCACAGGGTAATGCCTCTTTCCAGCCCAGGACTATGGTGCCACAGCCAGCAGGGTTGTGTCCCTTGTCCCTGCTGGCTGTGGCTAGGCATTCTGTTATCCCTCCTCTGTGTATGGGCTCCAGGCTTGGCTTTGGGGCTCATGAGACACGAAGTTGAGGAGCAGGGTGTTCATTTTAGCACAGTGGCAGCCGTGTTTTCTGTTAGTGCGTCCTCCGCCACACTGCCTCTGCAGCAGCTGGGGGTGGCAGTGACAGAGAGGGGACACGTGTTCGGCTGACCCAAGCACTGGGACAAGTGTGGCTCTTGGGACAGAAGAGGAGGCTGTCAGTAACACATAGTAGGATGCAGCTTCAGAAGCTGTTTCACCTTTTGGAAGAGCCTTATTCCCTTACTGTTAACTCCTTACACAACCCATTCTCTCCTTGTTTTCATTACAATTAGAGGGCAGGTGATCATCTCAATTTGCTTGTCATGTTCACATGCTCCCACCACAGAGCCATGCCAGCAGGTCTTACTGCTGCTGGGATTTGGGTCTTGGTGCCACAGTGCCCAGGGAACATCTGCAGCCCCACCTTGCAATGAGTCTGGCTGTGGCTGCACAGCATGGCAGTGGCTGGGTGTCTCCTGCTGTTTGGGCACCCTGGGGCAACCAGAAGGGTAAGTTTTGAGTGAGCACTGCAGAGAGGGAGGAAGAGCCTCATTGTCCTCATCAGTGCTTAGGGCAGATTTTTAGTTTGGTTCAGTGAGCCCTCAGTCTGCAGGGTCCCGTAGTGGAGGATTTCAGCCCCATTGCACCATGCAAGTTCAGGGCTTGTTAAAAGGGGACAGCCCTTCTGTGGCCATAGTGCCACTATATTAGTGCCTCAAGTGGCTTGAACAAGTCTGAGCACTTCTGTTTTTCTCCCCTTTGTATGGACTCCAGAGGAGCCCAGATTCCCTCCAGGTACCTACACAACACTAACCCAAATTTCAGAGATGCTCCTGCTGCAGAAGCTGCCCAGCTTGGATCTCTCATCCCTGGCCACTTAGACAGCAGTGCTGGGCAGCCTGGGGAGCAAACACCAATCTTTAGGACTTTTTTATTTAATAAGTTATTTCTGTATCATTTGTTCTGTAAGTGAAATACCACTTTTGGCCTCAGACACACACCTGACAGGCTAAGTGGGGCTGGGAACCCCAAATTCTTGCAGCCTCTCCTCCCTGCTCACCTCTGAGAAAACCCCATGCAGCCTTTCATTGCGGAGGGTAGAAAAAAATGAGTATTTATTTCCCTTTAATTACCAGATCTGATTCAAACAGCCAGGGTGGGGGAATCCTGCCCCTGCAAGGACCTTTGGTACACCTCCATGGAAAGGCTGCTTGCACCTGCCATGTGGGGAGTGCCCATGGGCTCAGTGGGGCCAGGACCTGCACGTTTGGGTGGGCTGTTCCTGCAGGCTTAGGGGTCAAGGCACAGGGGAGCCTGAGTGCACCAGTTGCCTTCATGAGCTCTGCACAAGGCAGGATGTTACACTACCAGGCACAGGGAGTAGTGGCAGCAGCTTGGATCATGCACTGGGCATTGTGTGGAGCTGAGAAGTGGCTGCTTTACTTTCCCAGCAAGTGCACACGCTGCTTTTCTTTGCTGGTCTTATGCTGAAAAGCTGATTTATGTACTGTATGAAAAAAAACAAAACAAAAAAAGAAAAATCCTAATGTTCCAAAATAAATGACAGTATATTTTGTACTTTGTAAAGTAATTAAACCGAAAAAGAATAAAACGTGAAACTTATGCTGTCTGCTTTTGTACTGATCAAACTGATGAAAATAAAGCAGAGCTTAGCATTGTCTGCAAGATGTAACTCTCATTCTTTCACCTACAGCCATGCTGGGTGTCAGTCACACACACAATTTATGAAGGCCAGCAGACATCCCTGAGGCTCTCTGGTGTTGAGGTCCTGTCACTGGATGTACTGTACCCTACAGATGAAACCAACCACCATCTCCATCCTCAGCTGTTTTCTGGAAACCACCAAACCTATCCTCTTAGTGGGATGCTGCTGGTGTGTTTGCCAGATGTAGTTTTACCTGCTCACTGCAGAGTGCAAGATGCCCAGGACCCTGGACAGCCCCTCCCGGCACTCCAGCAGCGGCAGGGGAGCAAACTCAACCTCCCCATGGACTATTTTAGAGCAGTCACTGTGGGTCCTGAGTCTCAGCACCACTGTGACATGGTCTGCAAGAAAAAGCTGAACGACCTGTCTGAAGTGTGCAAGGAAAACAGTGAAATCAGATGATCACCATCCTATTAGTTTCAACCATTTATAGTGGATGCTTAAAGGGAAGCAGCTTATCTACATAAACTGTAGTCATGCAAAACATCTTTTCAGTGTGGTGTAATCCATTGTTTACTCTCGTGATCAAGTGTTAAACCATTCATGTAAGAAATTACTGTGGGATTGTTAATACAGAATGCAGCCTTAATGCAGAGCACTGCCTCAAAAACTGAAATAAATTAATATAAACACTGGCACACAATCTCAGCACTGCCTGCAACTCCCCACAAAAACAAATGGCATCTTAAGGTAATGATGCCTTTTTGCACCAGTATTTTTCTTACCTCACCTGCCCAGGCTCACACCTTTGAGCAGGAGGTGCTGTGGCACTGAAGAGAGATGGGGGGGGGGGGGGGGGGGATGATTCCAACCCCTTGCAAAATATGCTACAAAACTAGATTTTTATGAGTTATGATGAAGCACAGTGAAGTAGTATTATTTCTGGAGTACTTTGAATGCCAAAAGCTAATTATTAGTTCTCTGACTCACCTGTTTTTGAAGGATCCTGTAGAGATGTCTGTTGTAACACAGCAAGGTTGCCTAAGATACTCTTTGTCTTACAGGTGTTCACATGTTTTCTCCCCAGTGGGGCACTCTGCTGACAGATGAGACCAGCCTTGCTGTGTGGGGGCTGCAGAGCAGCCCAGGGGCCATGCTGGACTCAACTCTCCAGCAGGGAATTGCCAGGACCCCTTGGATGGTGGGGTCTGGAGGCCTGGACTTGCACAGGTACACTTGGGCCTGAAGCTCTCACCCATCCTTCCTGCAGCTCCTGCAGCCCTCAGCTGCTGTGGCAACCCTGCTGGGTCAGTGCAGTGCTTGGAGCTGTTGGTGCCCAGGGCTCTGCACCAGGGCACTGTCCTGAAGCCCTTTGGGGCTGTTTTAAGCCAAATACACCAGCACAGCACTGATCTGAGGGCCAGTCACTGTGTAATCAATGCCAAATCAAGGAGGTTATTCTAGTTCTAATTTGAGCTGCTCCCCATGTGCATCCTTGGCCCATACACTCCCTCACTGCAGGTATATTTAAGGATGCTGGTATATTCTGGGCTGTCTAATTTGCCATACTTTGAAGGACAAAATGATGAAAAGTTGCTTTGCAGTTCACAATGGTGGTAACCTGAAGCTACCCCAGCACAGTTGGGCTCCTGTATGGCTCTGATCCTGCAGGAGGAGCATAAGCCACACACGTTGGATCTGCCTTCAACAGACAAGCGGTGGGGGGGGAAGAGAGTATTTTCATTTTCTGAGCCAAGAATGAGCTCATCAGCAACAGCAGGAGCACCTCTCCAAGAACTGTGTGTTAGAAAGGGGAAAAACTGCTGCACAGCAGCAGCCAAAAGAAATGAGTAAGAATCTGTCACAGACAACCATGTAGATGCAAAGGTCAGCAGAGGAGATGAAGGAAGTAGAAAAGTCAGGAGCAGGGCTGAGCCTGGGAAGAAGGGACAGGTGTGGGAAAGGCACTGTTAGACTTCTATTTAGACAGACTAATGATTCCTCATTACCCTGCTCTGTTTTGTTGGCAATAAAGTAATTTCGCCAACATGAATCTGCTGTCCCACGATGGAAACAGGTCCCCTGTCCTTGTTCCAACTCATGTTTTCCTTCAGATTCTCCCTCCCTATCCTGTTGATGGGGGAGGGATGACAGAGCAGGTTGGGGGGGACCTGGCTAAGGTCAAAATGCTCCCCCCACACTGTAACCAAAACATGGGTAAATGCTGGAGCTTGCCAGACTGCCCTCACTGCCACTAACCTTGTTCCCACCAATCAACATGTCTGACAATGCCCACAACCACTATAATAAGGCACAAACACCCCCACTGCATCACACCACACAACACTTCTATTTAGGGCTGAAGACCTCATTGGCATATCATTAACACACAGAATTTGCAGTTTATTGTAAAAGCAAGAGGCAACACAGGACAACCCAGCTCTTCAGAAGCTTCCCAGCCCTAAGGTGCATTGGGAAACAGCTGTGAATTAGAGCAGCCGAGAGCCCAGCGTTAACCAGCCCACTTCAACAGCAACAGCCATGAAGGTAATTGTTTGTAACACCTTTCTTACCAGAGTTTTTGTACGTGCTTTTCATGGTTTAATAAGCCTCCTCAAGCTGAAAGGGCATACCTACTCCCATAAGGCCAACAAGACATGTTTGGGCACTGCAAGTTGCCCAAGTTGCACACAGAAACACGTATAAATTAAAGCCAACCAAACGGGAGCTCAAAGCAGTGAAGGTCTGACAGTTTCATAGCAGCTTTCTATTCTGCCTCACCCACTCAGCAATACCTGCTGGTATTCCTGGTTACACAGGAACGTCAACAATTCAAGAGATGTGTCTCTATTTTCATGTACTTTAGTTCACCTTTCCAATATTTTATGCAAACCCTTTAAAACTTATTTAATCAATGTGAAGTTTACACACCGAGTTTTGGTACAGAATTTCATCTAATGAAGCCAATGTATGTGGTGTCTCATGGGGCCATGGATAAAATGCCTGACTACAACACTATCAGTCCTGCAGGTATGGAGCTGGCCCAGCTGACAGAAGTGGTTTCCTGTCACATAACTGTGAACCAAAATGCTGCAGTTCAAATAAAGATCCAATCAATGCATGAGTGGATGCTCAAGAATATTCCTATTACTACCAATAAAGATTTTATAATCACTTTATTGAAAGCCTACTAGCTTGGATTCCACCAAAATAGTTTGCACACTCTAAGTATCCCACATAGAGAGAAAAGACACAACTCTGCCTGATGTTTGGAGCGCTTCACAGAAGAGAGTTTCCCACACTTAGGTATGAGATTGGAGAAGTGCCTGCACAGCTGTAGCATCCCATCTCTATCAGCTTACTGCTGAGAAGGTACCTAAGAATGAAGCTCTGCTTCTTACCCATTAAGACACCTTCCCCTGCTAGGCAATCCTGAAATCCCCAGTGTACTGCAACTGAGAGCCACTGTACCTCTAAAAACAGAGTGTAGGGAATCTAAAAAAAAATCAAAGGCAGTTGATGTATGATCAGCACAAGGAGACAAAGGTACCTGAGGGGTGGTGAGCACTGCTGACATCCATCCCTGAGCACTGATTTTGCAAGCAGCTGATCAGGAGCTTTGTTTCCAGCCTCCTCAATAAGCTAAACTGGCTTCTGTCACCATCCATCTGTTCTCCTGCAGCAGAGAGCCTGCTGTCTTATTTAATAGTACTTACCCCTACAAAAAGGGTATTTACACTCTTTAAATGTGTTCCTTTGGTGTTCAGACTTTAGCAATAACACAGAAAGCCTTCAACAGCTCAGAGAGACATCATTGCCTCCAGGCAAGGGCTGTGCATCCAGTTTCTGCACATGACAACAGCCCAGGCACAGTGCAGCTGAGGGTGGCCACCCAGGACAGCTGTGCTGGTTTTCAAGACCTAGCATGACCTCTCTTCCACATAACAGTAATAAAAAACACCCAACTTTTCCCTTGAGAAATAATCTGTCTCTGCCCAACACTGGCACTCCAGAGCTGGCAACAGGAAATGTCCGTATATCAACGTCTTGTGCCGCAGATTTCATCCCATGCCTGTCTTCCTTAAGGCACATGTTCTTCATCTTCATCCACGAAGGGGCTCACCAGCTTGGGGTTGTGCCTCAGATTCTCTGGAAGCTCATCATGAAGGAGGCAGAGCACTCCTTGCACTTCCATGCTCCTTGGGGAATGTGCTTCCTTGCTGCAGCCAGGCCAGGGCATTTCAGCGATGCAGGGATGATAATGCACCCAGACACTGCTATGGCTGTCTCTGCTCACAGTCACTTGGTTTCACAAAATGAGTTTTCCTTTCCAAGAAGCTCATAACCAAGTCCCTGCATCGGCCTGGTGCAGTGCTGAGACCCAGCAGCATCCCTAGGTAAAAGACCTGACCATGCTTACCATGTGATCAACTCCACACGCCACATCCACCACCTCACCAGGTACAGTCACCTGCACAGAACACATGAGAGTGGGTTATTTATCCAGCTGGTACTTTGTACCTGGTATTTCCTATTTCTCATCCTCCTTCCACTCAACATGACAGCTAGTTTGACAGGGATTTGTACCAATGCAAGTGCCAACTTGAAAGCACAGAAAGAGCAAGATTCAGCACCAGGCATGCTTGTACATTGAGCTGTGAAATACTCCTTTTTCCTTCACAGAAGCACATAAAGCTTTGGAAGGAGAAAGAAGAGAAGGCTCACTAGCAGACAGTGAGGAGATTGTAGCCTCAGCCCATCTGTTCAGCAGCAGAAGCAGCATGACTGAACAGAGCATAACCTAGACATTAGGAAGAGGATCTGCCCCAGCACCACAGGGATTTGCCTCTTCTTTCATCAGCAAGAACTGGATCAAGGCAAAGGCTCAACTCAGCCTAAGGCAGTTTGTGCTTTGATGCTAAGAGACTAGCTCCTCACTCCTGAAGTTTATTCACTTAAAATAAACTTGAGGAAAGCAGAGTCTAAAAAAGCAAGTTTTTCCTTAGGGCCAAGAGAAAGGACAGCAGCTAGTTCTAGGGCAGGGGGTCATAAACAAGGATCCCAGCACATTGCCAGAGTGCTGTCAGACAGGAGCTGGCTGTCTGAAAGAGCGTAACTCCCAATGTCCACATCTGGGGAAGTGAATTCAGAAACTCCACTCAGCCACAGCAGTGTGATTTTAGGCAAATTTCCAGAGCTGGTCTGGTTTTGTTCATTTTTAAATGAAGAAAAAAGCCTACTACAAACACATTTACTGAAAGTTCAGACACACACACTCCAGGGTGGTCCAACTGACTGCCTCCCTCATCTCTTGGCCTTTGTGGAGACCAGGAGCATCTGTTAGGCTGAACGCTGAACTTCAGGACCAAAGACTCTTCTACATCCCCTGAGTCTGGCTCTCAGAGCCATCTGTGAAGAAGCAGTGGAACTGGAAGCACTGTAAAACAGCTATGAACACAGTTAAGGATGTCCTGCTGTAACTTGACTGTCAGTCCAGTGACCCACCACCACAGGTGCTAAGGAAGCCCACCACTATGTTGACCTGTAGCCACTAGAGACCAAAATGTCCACCAAATTTAGGTGAGTAATGATTTGGAGAGATGACCAATACTGATGGTTTTCTGGGCAGCACATACAAATAGAAGCACATGTTAGAAGGGGAAGGAAGAGGCAGTAAGGGCAGCAAGCAGATGATGGTGGACAGGAAGGAGATGAGAACAGTTCAGATGTGGTGGCACAGCACCAGATGCTGTCTTAGGATTCAAAATTATTACTAGCACAGCAGACCAAAAGGTTTACACTGAATAACTCCATTCCCAAGCAGGCTACACAAGGATCTCTGGAAAACAAAGCATTTCTACAGTCACCTCAGGCTTCCACTCCTTTCAGAATTACTCAACAAAACCACAAGCAAATGATGGTTCTTGCCCTCAGGTTAACAAAAACTAGCCAAAGAATATACTCTTGGCATTAATGCCACCATCCTTACTCTCCATGGGAAATACTGGTCTTCCATTCTTCCAGTTCCTAGGCACCCTCTTAGATTCTTCCCCCATACAAACAGTTCTCCTCTGTCTACACAGGAGAAAAAAAAATAGAAAAGAACAGAATCATTAAAAAGGAAGAATTCTGTTTGTGATGCTGGCAAATGTGGCTACAGTGTTTCTGGGAGTATACAGGGTTATACAAGCACTATGACTGCTATCAGATTTACTTTAAAGTACAATAAATGTACTTGCACTTGGAGAAAATGATCCCTGAAGAGCAGTACAAGAAATAAGTTCTGTGCACAAGTCTTTGTTTCCCCTTCTTTCATGACCTGCTTTGGAATTTTATTTGAAGGAAGAGTGCAGCAGCAGAAATTCCAGGGAATCATTTGTGAAGTGAATAATTTGTGCTGGAAGTTAGACAACTGCAGTTGATCTGTATCAGCTATCATCAGAGCAAATCCAGTAAGCAAGTCAGTGATAACTGTCCCAAGCCATCACCTGCAGACTGCTCATTTGACTAACTGAAAGAAGTGACCCTCTAATGACAGCTAGGGAAAGGCAAAAATTTGTGTTCAACAGGCCTGAAGAGTTTTGAGCTCCTCAGGAAAACACACAGATCTCAGAAGGGTTTGGATCAGCTCCACAGCAGAAACAACCAAAACACAATCTATAATGTAAGTACAATTTCATCAGAACACTGTTTCTAACTCCTTCTGAATACCAAGGGGAGCCCACTTCAAGCACCCTGCAACCAAACTGACAGTGTCACACATACTGCTTGTCCCAAAGGACTCAGCCCTGGCATTTTTTCCTGCTACTAGCTGGATCTCTGAACTGCTGCCTGATGTTACATGACTTTCAAATTTCAAACCCTTCAAAGGCTGGGAACCCACACAGGGTGCACAGAGCACAGTATCATAACCTTTGCATTTGAAATGCATGGGTCTGCCCACCTCAGGCTGCTAACTCAGCTGACCAAAAATGCCAAGGAACTGATATTTAGCTTCATTTGGACTGAGCTTCAGTTCTTTCATTTATCACATCAATTTTCTAAACTGCTGAAGTGCAGCAGACTGTTTATTCTAAACAGGAAAATGAAAAAAATCTTCTAGATTTCCTGTATGAGGGAAGTTTTTTGTGTTAAGACAAATAACACTTTCTTAATTAAAGCACAAATTAGCACAAAACATATGCCAGGAATCATGGTGACACCTGTAAACATGCTGTCTGGCTGCCTGCTGCTGCATTCCAGTGTACCTTCAGTGTCAAGAAAGATGGGTGCACTTTTTGGGGTGTGGGGCTTTTTTGGTTTCGTTTGGTTTGTTTTGGGGTTTTGGGGTTTTTTCCACTTTTTTTGTCTTCTGCCAATAACACAGCAACATGACCTCTCCCCTACAGAAGGAGAAACTTACTTGTAAGTGCTGCAAACTGGCTGAGTCCACAGCGAACATGAGCAACACGGATGTCTGGAGTGAAGTCTGACCAGCCAAAAAGGCTGGGTGGGATCATCTCTGGCACTGCTGTCTCTATTAGGTTTGGTCCTTTCCCAAGAATTCCATATCCCCAGACGAAAACATTTCCTTCTTCTGTATTACAATAAGAACACATTCTGTAAGAAAGCCTGTGCTTGTGAAATTCATGCCACTACCAGAGTTAATCAGAACCAAAGGGATATTTTCCTTTCTTCCAGCTCTAACACTGATTATTTAAAATCTGCAAATAATGCATTCCCATCCAAATGCCTCAATCTCTCCTTAAGCTATGCAAGCAAATCAAACCCCCTAGGTATATCTTTCAGGGAGAAATAATGCCAACACAAGAGTGAGCTGGATAAAATACTTCAGCTTGCTGACTGATGGGACTGAGGTTGAGTTTTATTATCATGGTTTTCTTCTTTGATGCATGCCCAAACCAGCAATTGGATGTTACTCTGTCTGGCATTCTGCCTTAAGTTGGGTGCCTGGGAAAGGCAACAGTTGGACAAGAAAGAGTAAGTTTCTGTGTCAGCTAGCTCTGTTCCCTTCATATTAGAAGCTCAAATGTCTGGTCATCACAATACCCCCATTATAAATATGAACATCTTGAGATAATTCTTCAAGAAAGTAATATAATCTCCTCCTTCATTCCTTCATGCAGTAAACCTTCCAACTATGCTCCCCAGCCACTGACAGTCCAAAGAACAGTCACTAAGGACCTGCTGCAGAGTTTCACTGTTTTCAGAACGCTCTTCTTTTCATCCTAGCTCAAGTTTTATAAACATGTCAGATTCATATGGAGTCTGAAGGGTTCTACTTTCTCTCAAATGTTGCCTTACTTCCACTCTATATCCATACTCATTATGGGCCATCAGTATGACCAGCAAAAGAGACCAGAAGAGCAAACAACTGCCATGCTCTTGCTCTAGTCTGCAGAAGCACTCATAACAGCATACACTGGAAGCAGTGCTCTGCACTGTTGTTATCAACTCCTTTAGGACATTCGTAATGTTATAATCCACCCACTGTGCAGCCTTGCACTACAGTGAATGATTCTAGAAGTGAACTTACCTGTTAGCACAACGTTGCCAGTCCCTCCACAGGCAGCCTCCTTTACCTTCCCAATCTTGAATGGCAAATGCCTGGGAACATTCACCTGTACAAGATTGCAGAAGAGTTGTTGGAGACAAGGTAAACTGCAAACTACACATACATTTGTTCTCTAGTTCTGGCTAGAGCTTACATACATTGGACTCCTGATACAACCTTTATTGACTGAATAATAAAATGAGTGCAAGTCTCAAAATTTAAAAAAAAAAAACCTACATGAAATTCGTTAAGGTGAGGACAAAGAGTTAGCTACTGGAAAGATTACATGCATGGCAACATGGCTGAGAATGACTATTAACTGCTTCTTATCCCTGGCTTTTAAAGTCAGACACAATGGGGAAGTCAGTAGGTGAGCATGTCTTGAAGTCTTCACACTGGATCAGATCAATAAATTCAGTCTGCAGGGGAATTTTTGAACACACTAGGGAAAAATTCCTTAAAGAAAATCACACTTATTTGGTACTGTCCAACACAACACACATACACAGCTTGACATATGTAAAGAGCAATCTTTGATTTCATAGTTCTGCCATTCTACACTTTAGACTGCATCTATATTTTAGCTGAGACTCTTATTTTTGGCAAATGTGTGATTCATCCATTTCAGGTGCCACAGACCTCTGCCATGCACCCAGCCAGGACAGCTGCTACACGGCCTAATCTCAGGCCTTACGGGTCTCAGCATTCAGCCCTACATTAAGGATACATCAGGAGAGGCACAAGAAACAAAGCTTTCTAAAATTTTGCTAAAGCTATTCTAATAACTGTCTGCTCTTAGCCTTCTGCCAAGAGTAGCTTGAATATTGATTAATTTTCTGACTCCATTTCCTGAAGTAGCTGTAGCATGAGACCAACTGCCTAATCACCTCAGTAGTACAATGCCTAGTGTGTGAAGACAGCACTCTACCAATGTCCCATGTAAGTCTGCTTAAAAAAGCCTTTTATCTGTGAGACACTGGAATTTGTTTAGGGCTCAGTTATAAACCCATTAAGGATGTCCATGAAAAATTCACCAGTGTACAGACTGACTGGAAGAGACTTTCAAGGGCCAGCACTATGCTCAACGTAGGATCACTTGAAATCCTAGATTAGCCAGCCAAAGAACTAATTCCTGTCCTGAAATTAGCAAAAGCACTTGCACTGGGTCTCAATTTGGTGCAAAGTCCATGGGATGGAGAAAGAAGAATATGAAGGTCTTAGACTAACAAGTTGGGGTGAGGTGACATAAATCTTTGCCTATCAAAGCAGGGAAACATACTGCCCCCTAAAGCTCCACAAACATGTCAGGCTGGTTTTGTGAGCTTATGCCAAAGCAGCCTGCTAGTGGTGGTTGTATCTGCTGCCAAAAGAACACATAACAGGGAGCAACACATAATTTTTTACTCTGTGCACAGCAGCTGAACTGAAACAGATAAAAACACACCCTCAGGTCAACTGACCTGTGTTGTTTCTGTGACAGATGCCAACTGCAAGTATTCTGAATTTCCCCAACCAAAGACATCTCCTTCATCTGAAACAGCCAGACAACAGTCCCCATAGGAAGAGACCTGGATAATGTTTACTCCAGCAATGTCACCATGCAGTTTAGTAGGAACACTGGTGATGTTATAGTGTCCAAGACCTGAAAGGAAAGAAAGTAGAGATTATGAAGAATTTTTTTCCAGACACATTTTAAACGCCTGCATAGAACCATTTTTGTCATGCTGTACAGAATCACCCTCCATCTGAAATGAATCTTTCTGTCCATACTGCTTAATAACCAGCTGCAACAGACAAGTAACCACAAAGACCACTTCCACTAGCCAAAGCCACCTCTCTGGAGTACACACAACTTTATACAATCACACCCAAAAGAGTCTTTTATCTCTTGTCTGCATGGACCAAAGTGTTTGAAGAACAATAAGCAAGCCAGGCAGATATCCCAACAGAGATGAAGCTTCACAAACTGGCTGCATCCTGTCTTCTGCAAGGAGAGCCACGAGTGACAGCACACTGCAATCAGTTAGACAACAGCAGGGGAAATGGCAAAACAGGCTGGGAAGCAAACACTTTACATGACAAATTCCTGTTTGGAAAAGAGACCAGAATGTAGATGACAAGAAGGGTCACACTATATTGGAACAAAAGAATTGTGGGAAGATCTCAGTTTTGGGAGCAGCAAAACAAATTAACAGTAGGAATGACTGTGAGGAGGAAGCTCTCTGCAGCAAAAGCCACCACAAAAAGTGCCTGCCCAAGGATCCATGATAAAACCTGCAACAGCTACCAAAGCACTCATCAGTTCAGAAGAGCAGAACAGACCCCAAAACAAGAATCAGGAAGGCAAAGCTGCCACCAAACTGAAGAGCAAAGCTGCCCATGTCACTTCCACATCCCCTCAGAAGCTTTAAACAGCAGATACACTCTTCTCTGACTGCATGCTTAGATTGCCAGGGTGGCATCCTAAAGGTCCTCAAAAAATGAACTGGATTGTCTCAGTTTGGTTACACAAGAGTACTGAAAACATCCATACACAACTGGAAACATTAGCAGCTCCTTTCTGTCCACACATGCACAACAAATACATATCACAACTTTTCAATAAGGACAGCTTGCTATATTTATCAATTCCCTGAAAAGCAAGCTGAGCTGAGTTCCTACCTGTTTGTCCATCAGCTCCCCATCCACATGCATAGACTGTACCTTTCTTGGTTCTAAACAGACTGTGGTCCTGCCCACACACAACCTGCACACAAACAAGAAGTCAGAGTTAGTCAGGAAAGGTCACATGTTCAGACTTGATTTAGTGAAGAATTACTGACAGATAAATTGAGCATCCAACCTCTATGACGCCCATCAGTTCAGATTTTGACCTTTCCCTCCTGATCACATGGCTCTAGAGAAAGGGAAGACCAAGAACCACAAGATACACACAGAAAACAGCAGAATTTTCTTTGTGGAAAGTGATGCTGCAGCTGATTTGTTCTAAGATCCAAAACAAGTAAAGAAAGCTTGATTCAGCAGTACAACAGAATAAAACAGCAAAGAATAAGAGCTCTCCCTTCACAGGACATTAATAGATGACACTTGATGTCAGCTACAAACTGATATGGATTCTTTGCCATGTAAGCACTCTAGGCACACAGCTATTCTCAAATCTGTATTTATGTTGAACTAGCCACCATGTCTGCCACAGGCAAGGCATGAATAAAAGCCAAGGAAAAAGCCTTTCAAAAGCAGACATTAAAAATTAAACAAAGATTGAAGGGACTTAATCAAGAAGTTAGGAGAGTGCCTACCAATATTAAGCACCGAACTGCTGTTACCAAAGTATAAACAGATACCAAGTATTCAACCCCTCTGAAAAAATAAATGAAACCATGGGAAGTCCAAAGAGAAGTTTTACAAGCCTAATTCAGAAGTTTGAGGATGAACCACAGTAGTCCCATCAGGTGGGCATAAATGAATGACCCTTGGAAGAGGAGCAATGTTTGCCCACAGACCATGGCTACAGGGGCACAAACACACCAACAAACTGCTCCTGTGTCAGGGAATACTGCAGCCATGGCAGGTGCTTCTGCTTCCCTGCAGTCCCTTGCTCTCCTAGGAACCTGACTTGAGAAATGCTGGATAGTCTAAGTGGATGGTTTCACAGCTCACTTTTGAAAAAGCAAAGATAAAATTTAAACTACTAAGCAATATAAAAGTGACAAAAGGGAACAAGAAATCATGACAGGAAGAGAGGAGTGGAGTGGACAGCCCAGAAGCAAACACAGTACTGAGTGTGGCTGAGTAGAAAAGAAGAATCATCTCCTTGACCTGCAGGTAACACTCCTCCTAATGCAGCCAAGGGCATCATTAACCTTCTCTACAAGGCATATTGCTGGGTCATGGCCAACCTGCTGTGCCCTAGGGCCTTTTCTGCACAGCTCTCTCCCTAGCTCATGGTGGTATCTGAAATTGTTCTTCACCAGCAACTGGCCTTGGCCATTTCCACTGCTGAATTTGATGAGATTCATGTAGACATGTTTCTCCAGCCTCTGGATGGCAGCACCACCCTCTGGTTTTGTGTTACTGGTTATCAGTTACTCCTCAGTTTGGTGTCATCTGCTATCTGCTGAGGGAACATTCTGTGATCCAGATCTAGTGAAATTTACTAGTGAAAATGTAAACAGAACTGGACCCCAGATCCCTGGGGTACCACAGTTGCTACTGGTTTCAACTCAGCTTCAAGCCAATGATTGCCACCCTCTGAGCTTGGCTGTTCAGCTGGTTTCCAATTCATTTCCAGGACTGAGTTCAGATGATCTTCTTACCTGGACAACTCTGCTGTCAAATTCCTTCAGCTGATGAATGAGATGGCTTCCACTGGACACCAAACAACCACCAAGAAGAGAAAAGGCAACACAGAGGATTTCAAAAGACTGCAACCAAAAAACACAAGGGTAAAACTGCCTCTACTGAAAGCCATTTCATTATCACAAGTAGAGAAATTCGTTTGCATGTAGTTTCACTGCATATTACCTCCACGAAGAAGGAACATAATTCTACATTCTCTTAAGAAGAACTGTCACTTTTTAAATATAAGCTCTTGTGACTGGCTGTAGGAGCAACCCTCAAAGACAGTCCCTAGTCTAGAATGAACAGACACACTACATAATACTGCAGTACCCATATAAACACTACATTTAGCTAGAGATAAACCAGATATCACAGAGCACAGTGTAGTGCTAACATCCCTGTCATTTTTTCCACAATACCAGGAATTATGAACAATTCAATGACTGATTTCCAGTCTCAAGACTAACAAAAACTATGTAATTAGAGCTATTTTCTTAAACTTTACAGACCAAGTGCTGTGGATCACAGACAGAACAATGAACAAGAGTTTGGGGTTTTTTTGGCTCCCCCTAGGGAATCAAAAACTCAGTGTATTCCCATTATTCACTTACTCTATCATACAGAATACTTTGAGCATATGCTTTGGTGCAACACACAAAAAAAACAATTAAGGAAAAGCACTACAGACTCAGAGGCAGGTACAGGAGACTTAATAAGAGGATGCCTCTTTCAGAATTACATGGCACTTCTAAAAACCTCAGGAATAGTGCATGAAATCTGAGCAGCTAAAGGGACAAAGTCCAACTACTAACATCAATTACCTCAAACAATTTATGAAGGCTGGATTCTCACAGTGTGCTCTGCAAGAACTGTCCCAAGCTGACGTTCTTTTGTCTCTTGTGACTGTGGTCAGCAGAGTGCTAGTGTACAGTCTGGGTTCTAAGCCAGGCTGCTTGTATTACGCCTGCAGCACAAAAGCCAGTTCTTAAAATGGCCTGCTTATACTATCAGACCTTTTCCATCTTCTGGCTTTTTTGCAGGGTTGTTTTCACGCATAATTTCAACATAATTTCATGTAATTATGTTTCCAACATTAAGAAAGTTCGGGATCTTTGAATTCTCACCTGTAAATTTCATCTTCAACAACCTTCCGGCCACACTGTCCATAAGAATTGTTTCCCATTGTGAAAACTGAAAAACAATGATAAAACACACTTGTTTTATTACTGCCCAATCCCCTGAAAGCCACTTATCAGCTCCACAAAATATTTTCATGCAGTTCTAAGTCTGAAAGGTGAAGCACAGCAATGTAAAAATTGGCATCTTTTTTCGAAGTCCACTTAAAAGTGACTGAATCCATTTTCACCAACAGCACCTGGCAGTATTGTTGCAGGCACAGCAGCAGTATCTGGAGCCCACTGTCTGTCACTGTGGGGAATTGCCTAGTTCATCCTGCCATTGTCAACGAGACTCAAAAACAGATCCCACAGGAATGGCAATCAACAAACCAACCAGCTCACCCACTAAGAAGCTGTACTGGATCACTTGGTGCAGCACAGAAGACACTACACCAGAGAGTTCCCAGAGAGACAATTCATGAACAGGATCTTCTCTATAAAGGACAATTAATTAATTGCTTTTTTAAACATAGCACACTGGGGACTTAAAAGGGGAAGCAACACAGGAGTACTGGCATAGTCACCCAAATCTGCATTCAAAAACACATCTGAGTGAACAAAACAAACAGGCTGCACTCAGAGGGCTGGGCTAGAGAAACAAACCTTGCAGCAAAAAGCTCCCAACAATTTAAAACTCCCAACATTTACAACTTGAGCCAGGTGAAGCTCATGGCTTTCCCCCACAGAAGCAATCCCACAAAGGTCAACAGCTGCCTGCATCCCATTTACAGTGCAAACAGCCCACTTGGGATATAGTTCTAAAGCACAGAAGACAAAACATTGTACCTCCTTCACTGTCTGTCAGGACCAGGGAATGGGCTCTCCCACAGGACACCTGCAAGACTCGAGTTTGCTGAGGCTTCTCCAGTGGTAATGGAATTGGAGATGGTTCCAAGACATATTCATAGCCCTTAGCTTACGGAATAGAGAACAATTTTAAGTCAGTAGCTTCCACAAAGTAAATTCAACATATACTTGCTGATCCTGTTGTATATTCACACACTCAATTCTGCTTTGTTATAAAAGCAGATACATTTTAGAAAGCCAAGATACTCACCAAAGAGGTCGACAGGGATTTATCCCAGAGTGAGGGAGAAGGTAAAAGCTACAGAGATAGCTGAAGCCAACAATCACTGCCTAAACAAAAGTCCACCATAACTAGAGGGTGAATGTTATGAAGACTTCAGGTGGCAGAATTGTGAAACTGAAGCTTTCACCCACATATTCAACTACTTTGGTGAATATGGCAGGATCACTAGAACTTAATATCAGACACAAACATTCTGTGCAATGGGGATATTGCAAACAAGGTACAAGAGCAACAGTCACAAAAATGTACCAGGAAAGGTGAACACAAAAATCTTAGTGCTTCATATTTAAAGAAAAGTAGATTACAGGCACTTTCAGAAGAATGCAAGAAAGACTAGCTAGGCTAAGTCCACAGGGAGTAAGACATCTAAGGTTTATGAAAAATGACAGGCTGTACTTTAAAAAGATTTAGAAACTTGAAGAACATGTGATCAGTCACAGCCAACTGGGGGGAGGGGAAGAACAGCAATCCATAAATCAATACTAGGGAAAAGGTTAAGGGGAGATAAAAAGCCTTGATATCAAAGTCACTGTAATAAGTGAAATCAAATCCCAGAGGACCCAAAGCAATACTGCACACAGACAGCAGTGCTTTACTAGTTCCCACTGCATTCAGTAAAACTAAAAAAAAAAACTAAAACCAAAACCACCTAAAATTTTTTAAAAATAAATAAAATTAGAAAAAATCTACACATGGTCTTTTGCAGTAAGACACTACTGGATGTGAGGACAGCCAGCACAACAGACAGCTTGCCAATGGTGGGCATCTGCCATGCAAGAGAACAGGAACTTAAAGCAAACCAACTGCCTAGAAACACTTGGAAGTCACAAAGCAAAATAACCTCTTCCTCTCTCTGTTCCCTCCAGCAGAAAGACACATGCTACTGGGATCTGTAGTAACCATCTCTGATAGCTGAGGGGATTTGGAGAAAAGACAATGAGGTGGGCTAAGGAACATGGGGGTGAGTGTGAAATATCAGTAGTTTAGATACAACCATCTAAAAGTCAGAAGGCTGAAAATTCCCTTGGAAATGAAGCATCTAGAGCAACTCAGTGATGTAGCACTGTGTGGGAAACAGCAGGCACCAAAGCCAGTCTGTAAAACAGCAATGAGCAACACATCCCAAAGGAAGACTTGTGTGAGGGGACATTAAACATGGAGCAATCCCACTGATCTTCATCACATTTTCAACCCACCTTGCCAAACACACTCTTTTGCTTAGCAGGGCTAGAACTGCAAAGCTCTTCAACCTATTTCTGGATTCTCTGACAAAAATAATTTCCAGGTCAGATGAAAAACAAGGTAACTGCAAGACACTCCTGAAACATCAGCACGTACAGAACTAAGACCCAGCAAGGGCTGAAATCATTAAAACCAGAAGTGAGCAGAAGTTTCTGCAGCCCCTGCATTTTGCAGCTGCTGTTTAAGCACACTCTTGCTGTGTGTGCACACTCTTACACAAGTGCCCAGTGGGACACCACAAGGCAGCACCACTGCAAACCTCAACGTGCTGCACCGTAGCTGCAACTTTCTTTTGCTTCTCCACCAGGTTTAATCTCCTGCCCGTATCAGACACACTCAATCTTGATGGATTACACTCTTATACAGCATAATGACAAAAAAGTTGCTCTTATCAACTGTCATGGAGGAATGTCAATGCAGTCAGTCATTCTATGAGGAAAGTTTGTGTTTTTCCTGTCTGTCTTTGGTGGTAGAAGGCAATGTTGTACAAAGAAATTGTTTTCTTAAATGAGTTTGAGAGCCTGGCATAAGATAAAATGACTGAAAAGCATGTTTTTCCTTCAAAATGCAACTTGCTATTAAAGTAATTTTAAAAGAAACCCTACAGCTTCACAAAAACCTCAAAGACTGTATTAAAAAACTCCTAACTGGGGAGGGAAGGAGGGCTAAAAGAGTTTAGTTTTTAAGTGCAAAGGCAACAGAAGTGAGCAAACCACCCTGCCAAAATTATTTTACTAACTACACTGTGCCTACTATCAAACTATAGATTCAAAGCCACACATTAACCAACATCACACTGCAGAATAAACAGCTACATTCCTGAACAGATGAAACTAATTAAGTGCAGTGTACAGAACAGAGGCACACATTAACCAATTACAAAGCACACAAAAACACGGATAAATTTCAGAAAAAGACCTCTTTAAAAAAAAACAAAGCACAGCCCGGGACTGCATCAAAGCCTCCTGATGTTTTTCACAACTCCAAACACATGAAGATTCTTGTACCACAAGGAGACTGCAGTGTCACCCTGAAAGTCTTTAAAACACTTAAATCCTTACTTTGATCTCTTCTGCTTCTCTGGAATCCAAGCTGGGAATCCTTGTTGAGCCCCATGCCCCACACTTTGGTGATGTCTCTAGTATTAGAAGCCAGCAGGGTGAATCCATAACCACAGGCAGCAGAGGATATCTTTGAAGACAGACAAAACCATTCCATTAGAAACTGTGGCTTAAAAAAGCACGTTTCACTCCATGCTACTTATTCATCAGCATTCATTCTTCATTAAGCTACATTCACATGCAGTCCAAATTCATGGCATGTATGGTCTTGCAAAAATTATCACAGAGCTCTCTGTGATAAGCACAATGGTGAAGACTCAGGTCCAACCTTTCCACCCTCAAGTTCTGGTTTTGTGTGCATACATTTTTATTTCTGCATTATCTTGGCCCCATTCAACACCACAGAAAGACCTGTTTAAAAAACATAACAGAAACCAAACAAAAAACCCAAACCAAAACAAAGAAAGATATAGAACTATTAGGAGAATAGTATGTTTGACTCCTTTTGACAAAAAAAAGCTCAGTATAGGAGCCACATGAGGAGCAATTGTGGTCACTCGGTTTGTTCGGCCTGGAGAAACAGTGAGCTCAGCTCTCAGTGGGCTCAGCTGCTCCTCCCGAGAGGCAGCTCCGACCTCTGCTCTGGGAACAGGGACGGGACCTGCGGGCCCCGCTGGAGCTGTGCCAGGTGAGGTTTAGCTCGGATATCAGGTTCTTTCCCCAGAGCGTGGTCGGCACTGAACAGATTCCCCGGGAATGGGCACGGCCACAAGGAGCGTTTGGAAAAGTGTCCCAGGTGCAGGGTGGGGCTGTTGGGCTGTCCTGGCAGGAACTGGACTCCATGACCCTTCTGAGTCCCTTCCAACTCAAGATATTCTAAGGCTTCTCTGACTTTCTCTGCACTAGACAGCAGAGCACGAGTGAAACATGTAGGCAAAAGAATAACATGATTTTCAACACAAGCTTCCCATTTGTCAGGTGGGAGCAGCCACAGAGCCACTGGAAGAGATTCATTTTATTTGGAAAATGCTCTTCACATCCTGGCTAATGCCTCTGACAAAGTTACGTTGTGCTTTACAAACTATATGATGCTGCAGTTAAAACAGTAATCACACCCCAAGTAATACCACTATATCGCTAAAAAAAACCTAAATCACGGCAAAGCCTTTAAACTCGATCTAGTAACGCCGTTCTCGGCTTTGCTAAGCCCCGAGCGGGCTCCGGAGTCCCGAGGAGACAGGCTGGCCCCGCCGGACCGGGCGTACCTTCTCCTCTGTCTCCAGGCGGTAAGGCGTGGGTTGGATCCGCCGCGGAGTCTTCCAACCCGCGTCAGGCCTCACGAAGCTGGGGACGCCCAGGGCGCCCGAGTAGCTGAAACCCCACACGAACACGCGGTCCTTGCGCCTGGCCGCTTTCCCCGCGTACTGGAACACCGGGGCGGCCTCCTCGGCCTCCCGCAGCTGGCGGGTGGTCGGCGGCCGCGCCGCCACGCCGAAGGCCCTGCAGAGCAGCCGCTGCGCCAGCCCGGCCATGGCTCCGGCCACGGCTCCGGCCACGGCTCCGGCCACGGCTCCGGCCACGGCTCCGGCCACGGCTCCGGCCACGGCTCCCCTCAGGCCGCCGCCATCGCCGCTCCCTCACACGCAGCCGCGCGCACAGTCACCGCCCCTCCGCACGCGCGCGGCCGCGCCCCCGGAGCGCGCTTCTCTTAAAGGGGCAACACCGCCCTCTGAGGGGAGGGGTCTGCACCCGGCCGGACCTGAGCTACAGCTGAACCTACGGCCGGACCTGAACCTACGGCCCGGCCCAAACTCAGATCGAAACCTAAATCTAAACGCACCCCAGACCCCAATGTAGACTCAGACGCAGAGCCAAGCAAAGATCAAAACTGAAACTCAGGCCCAAACGTAGAGGTAGAGGCAGGCGTGTCGCAAGGCCAGCCCTCGATCCTCCCCACAGCCAGCCCTGTCCGGCACGGCCGTGTGGTAACAAGGTGCACGGCCCCAGCACGGTCCGGCTGTGAAGCTGCCCTGTCTCAGCACTGAGAGCTCGTCTCCTCTCGGGGGAGACAAGCCGCCACCTTCCAGGGGGAAGCTGCTGTCCCTTCATCCCCCCCGCTAAATTTCCTCATTGCCAGGATCTTTTGCTAGAGGCCCCTGCCCAAATCCACCCAGGAGGAACACCTTTCCTGCAGCCATGCCCACACTGCTCCTCAGGGTCTAGCAAGTGTCTCTCCTTTATTGATGAAAACCACAAAAATAATTCAAAATACAAAGAGGTAATAGAAGGGCATCTAGCGATGAGGACTTTTGGTGGTTATAAGGAGCTGGTAGAGCAGGGCTGGTCCCTCCTCCAAGTGCTGTCAGGACACCTTGGGCTGGCTGTGATGGAGGATGAGGATGGGCACTGGGCTGAGCTGCTTTGGTCAGCAGCCTTCCTGGCCTGTGGTGGCTGCCAGAACCACCTGGAGCCCTGCTCTGGCTCCGAGCCCTGGCTGCACAGGAGCTGGAGCAGATGAAGCTTTGGGTGCCTGGTGTGGGGGCTCACAGGATCCTCACAGGATCTTCCTTCGTGTGCTCTCAGTGCAGCGGTTCAGGATGAGGTCTTTGCTGGGACGGGGAGGAACAGCAGGTTGAGCCTTGGGCTTGTTGTCCTCTGGCTCATTTTTCTCAACTACAAATAAAAAAAGAATGTACAGATGGGTCAGAGGTCTCCACCATACACCACCCCCAGAACATTCAACAGCTTCCTACGTAATGGCCACCAAAGCTCCTGGCTCTCCTCCTGTTCCTGCTGCATGTAGTGGACTCCCTGTTGGACATGGAGTTAGGATGTGCCCACCAGTGCCCCTCTGGGAACTGTGCCCAGGGAATGTCACTGTACATTATGGAGCGGCACACACAACGACACGGACACTAGATCAAAAAGCAATGGCTAAAAAATTACTTTATTAAAATACTGCACGCTTGTATAGTGTGTTAAACACGGATTAGTTAATAAAAAAAACCAATAGTCTTATTAGAAAAAAAGAGACCAACACCCCTTGGTAAACAATCCTGAAAACCAGCACTTGGGTTTTTTTGTGTGGCATTAGCCAAACACAAGGTGTTGAACTTTATTTACATTCTCTCCTCAGCTTTTCCAAGGCTAGTTCTGAGAAAAGCTGAGAACTACTTTTCCCTGATCACAACCCATATCCACAAGGGAAAACCCCTCTTCAAGTCTGCCCATCTTTAGCTCATGGATACTGCATGGGGACTACGTATCTAAAGAGTACACCTCAATGTCTACCTCTCTCCTTCATGAAAAGAGGCTTTTTACAAGGGCTGAACTGATAGGACAAGGGGGAATAGCTTCACACTGTCAGAGGTCAGGGTTAGATTAAATATGAGCAAAAAATTCTTTCCTCTGAAGATAGCGAGGTTGCCCAAAGAAACTGCCCTGTGCCTGGAAGTGTTCAAGGCTAGGTGAGATGAGGCTTGGAGCAACCTGATCAAGTGGAAGCTTTGAACAAATTGGTTTTTAATGTCCCTTCCTACCAAAACTGAATTCTTTAATTCTATGATTCTTCATTCAGTACCTCCTTCTGGGGGCTCTGCTGACAGCTAACATACATGGCAATTGCAATGGTAGTGGCAGCATGGGGGAGGTTAGGTGCACAAAGGAAAGCACAGGTCCCAAATGTGGGCTGACCTCCTTCCAGGACCATATTCTGCTCTGTCTGACCTATAGCCAGGGGTAAGAAAATTCATTGAAAGGAACACCTCCCTGCACAGACTTTCCCTGTGGGAAAAGGGGAGATGGGCATGGTGTGACCTCAGTGTGCCATCCTGCTCCAGCTGCCAGCACCGGTAGGGGGCATGGGTCATGCCTGCAGGATTCCAGTTCCATTGAGACTTACTGATGACATTGGCCTTGTTGTGGGAATTTCCCTGCATCTTCCGCTGGTTCTGGATGTACTTCTTGCTGTTCCTCCTATAGGTCTCCTGGCTGATTTGCTTCCGGCCCTGCTTGTGAATGCTCTTCACATTTCGGATGGTGGATCTGCAAGGAGTGAGAAAAAAGCCTTTTAGTTGTCATGCTGGCAGCTCTCACACCACACACTTCTTTCCCCACACTTCCTCCTCTGCTTCACCCAACCCCCAATTTCTGCTTTTGGGTTTTGCCTGGTGGATGCCAGCCCTTGAAGGCAGCCATCAGTGAGACACAATCGACGATGTGTTCAGAGGCAGCTGGATGGTGCTTTGCAAGCAAACACTGAAGGGTCAACCCTGAGCACAAGTGTGGAATGTAATGATAGCGATTGGTGAGAAAGATTGGGCATAAGGCTGGAAGGATGATTGGGCATGAGGTCTATCCAAGGAAGCCCCAGAAGTGATCTACAGCTCTTTGATGAATGAACATACGGCACCTATCCTGGCCACAAAATTGAGGTCCCTTCTGTGGGGCTTGGCATGGCTCCCCAATACTCATGGGTCAGATACAGGGGAATGGAGTATGGGGCATGTGCACCTGGATATGGGGCGTTGAACCCACAGGAGAGAAACTACTGAGAGAAGTGAAAGGCTGAGCAGCATGGGGCTGCTACAGGGGAACCCCCCAGCACTGGGGACTGTCCCTGGGTAGGCAGACAGAGGCCTGCCCCTACTTTGTGTTCAGCACCATGGCAGGAGTGATGTGGCTCCTGTTGTCCATCCCACGGCACCATCATCCTACTCTGCTTAAAGAAATGTGCCTCTCTGCCTTCAGCCCCTTCCTGGCCTGAGCACCCCAGGCCATTGCAAAACTCTTGCCCATAACAGCAGGTTTGGCAACAAGGTTTGGCCTGGCTGCCAGTGCCACTGAGGCAGCAGTCACAGTGGCAGGGAGACAAGCCACAGCCCTTGGAACAGCTACCTCATCTCCCCCAGGGCTACCAGCAAACATCACTGTGTTCAAATAGGTGGATTTGGACCATTTTACACTGTCTCACACTCAATCCATGCTCCAGCAAAACTGGATTTGGAGAGATTTTATAGCAGGCCTGACATGTCATCTTGCAGAAAAAAAGAGATAGCAAGCAGCAAGTTCTGCCCTTTTTAGCCATTCTCTTTGCATTAGAATTTGTGAGTTATTATTGCTTTTTATCTTTTAAAACAAAATAAAATCCCTTGCACTAGCTCAAATCCTCCCATTAGGCCATTTGGAGGGTCCATTTAGTCAAATCTCTCCTTGCCTCTGAAAGATTCAGTGTACACACTTAGGAAGTAAGAAAATGACCAATTTGAAAATAAAACAGGATTAACCCAGTAAAGAAACTTTGCAGAAGGACAAGGAGAAATATACCTGACAGGAGGACCTGTTGGAGCAAGGGTCTTGGAGCCCTGCATCAGCAATGCTGGGGTGCCTGTGGCAGCTGGGGAGCACAGAGCTGGTGGGAGGACAGCCCTGTCTGTGCTCTGCTTTCACTTCCCCAGGCAGTTCCTCAATGACAGGGCAAGCGTGTGACACCACAACACCCTGTCTGGTTTAATTTCATCTCCCTCAAGGAACAAGGAAATGTTCTGCCCTCTACTCAGGGCTTCTCCTACCTCCGTGGAGGAGCACCCCGGTTCCTCAGCTCACTCTTCACAGAGGTGTTCACCTCCCCAGCTTTCTGCAGGTACATGGAAGGGTAATAACCTGTGGCTTCATCCTTCCTGCAGTGCAACACAAAGCAACATCACTTGCAGTCATTGCTCTGCAACCACCTCCTCAGTCCAGGAGAGAGATTTGATCATTCTTGTGAGTGGTCACAGAGTCCCAGAATGGATTGGTTAGATGAGACCTTAAAGGACCTTATTCCACCCTCCTGCCACAGTCAGGGACACCCTCCCCTAGAATAGGTTATTCCAAGCCCTGTCCAACCTGGCCTTGAACTCTTCCAACTCAGGACATTCCATGAGTCATGGTTCATGCCTGTCCCCACTGGTGCCACGTGGATTACCTCATGTTCCTTGCAGCTGGGATGGAAGTTGAGGTTTTGCAAAGCAAAATGTACCAGAACAATTAGAGACAAAATAACAGATACATGGGGGGTTTTCCCATCTGCTGTCTTCTTGGATATTTCTGTAGCCCTCAGCAGAGGAATCTCCAGCTGCAATGTTTAATATTTGGCAAAGAACAGACTCTGAGAAGCTGCCCTGCAAAAGGAAGTGCTGGGCAGCAGCACCAAAGACACCATGGCTTTCAGCACCCTGATGTGGAGGACCATGGATGCTCCCTTCCCTCTGCTCGAGTGCTGTTCACCTGACCTGTTCATGGCATCTCTCACCTGATCACCCACCAGCCATCAAGGAGCTTGTGGATGACTTCAATGGTATCACCCTCCTTGAGGGTCAGCTCATCCTCTTCCACAGCAATGTAGCTTTTCTGGACAACGTACGCTTCACCTACACATGAAATGAGGATGACGGATCATGTGCTGACACCTCAGGGATAGGGACTCAACCTCCCCAGCCACTGAGAAGAGGAGCACTAGGAGGCACCCTACATTTTAGGCAAGACTCAGGGAGCTTCAGGTATGGATTCAGTCTACCCCCAGTCTTGTCATTGTCTATGGCTCATCCCAGCCCCTTCACCATCTCTCCAGAAGAAAGCTTTTGGGTGCAAGCAGAGGAAGCACACCTATCTCTGCTCAAAAATGTGTTCAGAATTCGGGTGGTGAAATAAGGCAGAAGGAAGTGTTGTGAAACCCACAAAGCTGAAGCCTCTTGAGCAATTGGCACAACATCCTCCGTCTGCTCCTCGTGATAAAGCCCTGCTGTCATGGCAGGGCAATGCAGAGGGCAGGCAGCAGGGCCAGGCCCTGAAAAGGGCAGCACGGAGGTGAAGCACAGTGAACGCCTGCACCTGGTTTGGATGCTGCACCATGCTGTTCTGCTAACCCAGCACCTCAGCCTTCACCAGCCAGCTCAGCATGGCCACTGAGTAAAGATCATTCCCAAAAAAATCTAAAGCTGACTTTCAGGCCATGGGAAGCTCCCAAGGTTGATACTGAGGCACCAAGCCATGAGATTTATCCCTCCTGGCAGTTCCTACAGCAGCATATCCCTGCTCAGTCTGAATTGCCCAGATTTGCAGTGAACCATCTCAGTGGAGAGCTGCAGCAGACTGTGCTCTCGCACACACACACATAGACATCCTGGTCACCCCAACATTTTACCTGCATAGTTAGGCTCCTGCTCTTCAGATTCATCAGGACCATCCATTGGCTCCAGATAGGCAGCAGGTACCCAGCCTCGTTTATTCTTCAATTGACAAAACCACCAGCCTGCAAAGAAAACAACCATGGGCAAGAGCAGAGAACATTTTGGGGACTGGCACCAGGTCTGTCATGGCCAGGGCAGGTGCAGGCATTTCCATGTCCTGGACCACAGGGACAGTGCTGAGGCCAATTTCTGCTGACATGGTGCATGGTGACTTGACCAGTTCATCCTGTTCCTGTTGGGCAGGAAGCCTCACAGGCAAGGGCAGGAAGCCTCACAGGCAAGGGCAGGACATTCCACGAATTTCTAGAACTGCCCCTCAGCCTTCACTGCCATAACTAGCTGACATGCTGTGTTTGCACACAAGATGCAAGGGTAGTACTCATTCCTGCTGAAATTGTGTCAGGGAGTGGGCTGGCCCTCAGAGGCTCTCCAGGGGGATGGACACATACCGTTCTCACTCTTCTCCACAACATCCACCATGTCCCCAGCTTTGAGAGCCATCTCAGATGTGGAGCTTTTCTCATAGTCAGCAATAGCTCGGTACGTTTGCAGGATAATGGGGCCCGTGATATCTGCAGGAGAGAAGTGACAGATGTTCCCTCCTCCAGCCCCCAACCCAGAAATACCCTATTTCAGACAGGCCAAAAGCAGCTCCAGAACAGCCCAAAGTACCCTCCCAGCCTCTTTCAGCCCCAAACCAGCTGGATTTCAGGACAATTACTCATTCTTCCTGAGGATTTTGTTTCCCCGCAGCTGCAGCTCTGGTACAGAAATCATGCTCCTGGTGAGGGCATCTGCCATGGAATGACAACCTCTCTCTCCAGCAGGCTTAGCTGCTGCTGAGGCAGCCACTTGCAGCCCTCTGAGACCTCTTACCAGTGAGGTTTTTCTTGGAATCCTTTGGCAGGAGGAAGACCTCAGGCTTCTTGGTCCTAGACAGGTCAGAGCAAAGGCAGCTCAATGCCAACCAGCCCTATCCATCAACAGCGACACCCTCCCTGCCAGCATCCATGGCCAGGAATGCAGGATTTCCCTCAAAATAGCAGGCAGCTGGACTCACTGGCTGTCAGTAACGGGGTTCATGTCGTCATGACGGACCTTGAAGAAGTTGACCACATGCAGGCACCGGGAGATCTTGTGGGGTAGGTTCACCAGTGTGTAGCAATACTCAGCCAGTGTGCCCTGCCTGTTCTCAGTTGAGCGCTGCCCATCAAACCACTTTGGGGCTGGGGGAGAGGAAAAAGGGCTCAGAAAAAGCAGACAGAATGCCTTGTTTTAATACTTTCCCAAGCACACCACTCTGAATCATTAATTATGCCCTGCAAACAAGTGGGTCTGGTCCCAAGATGCTGCATGGCTGCATTGTGCCAATAAGGTGAAGCTTTGTAGGAGCACAGCTCATGCAAGCCCAGAAACGATCCTGTTTGACCATTTTCAGTTTTAGAGTAACTCCTACAGCAGATGCACCAGGGCACCAGGAGGAGCTCAGGGGAGCAGCCTGCCATCAGAGGAGATATCCTTATCCTCCCATCCCACTGGTTATGGTGTTCTTGACACCAGAGCTGTAAAATAAATACTGCTGGCAATCCTGACCCCAAGCAGTGTTGAACTGTATAATGGGGCGTGCTTTTGTGTGGTCAGTTGCACCCAATGTCCCCCAGCAGTCTGACACCTCTCTGGTCCCCAGTGCTCTCAAGTCCCCAGTTCCCCAAATGGAATAAGGATGCTTTGAACAGCCCCAGCACCACGGGGAGGCATGTTGGAATAGGCCCAGCATGGTGGTGTTAGTCCAGCTGCAGTGGAACCCCCACCCCAGACTGGCTCCCACAGTCCTGCATAGTGGAGGCTTACTCCTCTTCCAGAGATGTCGACCACTATTGCAGCTTTTTTCAGAATTCATTTTGCCTCCTTTAAAGCAGGAAATTAAATGAAATGGGGAAGCTTTCTGACATGCACCATGCTTGGAGACAAAGCATCAGCTGTTTGGATCAGGAGTTCATTCTCTGTCACTGAAGACATTTGGCGTTGTTTCTTCTTACAAAGCGTATGTGTTGCCATAAGAGCACTAAGCCAACACCAGTGATGGTGTCACCAAAAGAGGGCTCATTTCATCTCCACTCAGTTCAACTTCCCAAAAGCCAGACACTTTGCACCAGCCAGGGGTCATAGGGGTCATAGCTGATTCTCCTGGAGGTGCCCCTGGGGTGCCCAGGCTCCAGAGAGGAAGGATGGGGTCTGCAGGGCTGCTGAGTGTTGGGAAGAACCTCTGCCACTACTCAGATCTTTCTGGGGTTTTGATTTCAAGCCTGGTGTACAGGAAATACTGCACCACGCACCTGTCTGGGAGGAAGCCAGCACAGCTCAGCTCACTAGGGAATTTCCCAACTAGCTGCAATTTCTATTCACCCCCAGCCATGGTGCTTGTCCCTCACCTGGCAAGTGTGGGATGATCCGGTTCTCTATGTTGATGTCCCCGGATTCAATGGGGAACATCTCCTTCAGTGCTTTCTGCAGAGCAGAGCCAGACACAACAGTGAGGATGGCACCAGGGGAACACACTGTGACACCCACTCCTCTGCCCCTAGCTTGACTCCTTTCCTGGTGCTCGCCCTGCTGCCACTCGCTGTGTTAGCTGGACCCCACACCTCAGCACTCTGTGCCCAGGGACACAGAGCCGATGACTCCCACTTTTCAAGGGCCAAAAGAGATAGAAGAACTGGACCCAGAAGCCTTTTTTGAACCAGGTTTGCTTTGAGGCAATTTCAGATGGCATTCACCTTCCTTTTTCCCCACCCCGAGCCCATGTGTCCCAGGAGGACTCACGTGGAACTCATAGATCTCAGTAAAGCGGCGGTAGACGACCTTTTCAGAGAGGTCATTCCACTTCACCAGGAACATGTAGACCTGAGGAGCAAAGCAGAGGCTGCAGTTCTGCAGGCAAGTGAGACACCACACCTCACTATGCCTGGGGAGCCCTGTGGATGGTCCAGTTTCAGATAAAATTCAATGTTTTCCTTCCACTACCCCAATGGCAAGTAGCTCTGCCTTGCCAGCAAATAAACTGGGCACTAGGGGAGCTTGGAGTGGATGGAGAGGGGACAGAAGCATGCAGGTGGGTGGGAGACAAAGAGGAAAAAGCCCTATCCAAGACTGCAAAGTAACCAATGGCTTGCAAAGGAGGTGCCCGAGGTCTTGTGTGTTCAGGACATTCTAGTTTCTAGCTGCCTCCAGCTCATGTTATCAGCCATGGCCCCCTTAAAAGGAAGCATTTAAGCTCTCAGTCACATTTACCTAAGGAAATATGTTGGCCAGGTTTTTTATCCTAGTCAGTCCTCAGTCCTCCCATGCCACAACACTGCTGAGTACTCACATAGTGCTGGCTGGGGTAAAACCTTTTCTCGTAGCCCAGCAGTTCAATGTGCCTGATGAAGGTTTCCCCCATTGCTGCTCCTGCCCGCAATGTTTCACTCCGGAGCCTGCTCCTGCCTCTGGGTGCTCTCCCCTCCCCTCTGCCCTCACACAGCTCTGCGTTGTCTTAAAGCCCTGGGGAAGCGGAACCCCAGCTGCAATCACACCCACAATTGTTTACCCGCTGTGGTTTGTACCGAGCCGGTGTTTCCCATCGCAAGTTCCCAGCCCAGCCCCTCCAGTGGCTCCAGGACTGGGGAGGAGGTGAGCTGGGAGGCCTCAGGGATAACCTGGAGGGATCTCTGGAATCAGAGGACAGTGAAGGGTGAGGGCCAGGCTGGCTGCCCTAATATCCAAACTGTGACTGCTGATGCTGCCCCGTGATGGCACACGGTACTGCAGCAGAGGGACGAGGACAGGTGCCTTGGATATGACAGGTGCCTTTACCTCCTCTGTCAGAGCTCAAGGCTGAATGAAGGCTGCACTCCCTGAGCACCAGGAATAGCAGTACTGTCTTCTGTGTGGCTGGGAATGGAATCTAAGGCACAGCACAGCCGGGATGGGGCAGCCACGGCCTCAGTGTGCAAGAGCCACTCCTCTTGCGTCACCATTTCCTTTCAGTCACTTGCAGCTTCCCCAAAATCTACCAACAAAAAGTTCCCTTGAGGAGGCCCTGAGGACCTGAGCCAGTCGCAGCCATGCTCACCACCTTACCTGGGCACAGGGCTGAACGGGAGAGGATATATATTCCCTTTCCCATGCAAAGGGAAACCCCAAAGTGGGCTGGAGACAGACCCCTGTGTCCCACTGCAAGAGCAGGAGAGTCCCTTGCCGTTCTGAAATGCCAGTGCACCAGCTGCATTCATGTCCTCCTTCTTCATCCTCAGCCCTGAGCAGAGAGAACCTGAAGGGATGTGCGAGCTGCAGGGATCAATTCCACACTGCTTGCAAGCAAAGGTGTACCCAGGAGCACTTTTGTCCCCACCAAGGGCACCCTCAATTACAATGGGCACCACAGGTGGGCAGTCACCTGACAGAGCTGGTCCCTGCCCTCCACAGGATCCTTGGAGCCAGCTGTGCACACTCAGCTCCATCCCTGACTCTGTGTTCCATCCCCTCCGAAGCCTGTGCCCGGGTGCAGCTGGTGTCCCCAGCAGGCCAGCACATTACTGAGCTGGGTGTCAGAGCAAACCCAGCCCCAGCCAGGAGCAGAGAGGTGCCTCAGGCAGAGGCAGCAGCCCCAAACCACAACTCAACTGACCAGCAGCAGCAGCAAACCCTGGCACAGGATCAGCCCAATGTCCTTGTTAGCTTGTAAAGACAAAATATTGCTCTGGCTGCGTTAAAAACATCGAATATTAACCATAGCCCTCCCCTGGAACTTGTGTGTGGTACTAGCAGCTTTGCAGTAGTAAATGGTCATTTACATTTGCGTTCTTATTATTTTAAAATGGGGATTTCCCTGTATGCAAGTGTCGCAGTTTCAGTTTGAGACTGGACAGAAAACATTCATTATGTCTAGTGGTTTCGGTTTGCCAATTTTAGATTTCTCAGCTAATGCACTAATTAATGTGGTAGGTTTTTTTTTTTTGCTGTGACATAGGATTAGGAGAAAAAAGTAAAGCATGTTTAAACTTGAAAGGGTACAAAGAAAACTTTATTAATAGAATTAAAAGGAACATAATAAGAAAATTAGAATAAAATTTTCAGGTTACTTTTTTCTTCTCTGTATACTTTTCTACTGATAATGTAGAGACAAAACTTGGGAATTTTAGTCAGTTTACTACTTCTGAATAGTTTTTAATTTACTTAGGGAGAAGAGTTTTTCTTGTCCTATTATGGAGACTTTTACCAAGTGGCTTTCTTGTGGTTTTAATGTCACAAAGCAAATCTGTTACCTGGGATATAAGACAAAAATCTGTTTGCAGTGTGAAGATCTTTCTTATGTCTTGCAGTTTTTCTTACAGTTGTTTCTATGTGTCATTTCAATTTATTGAGGTGCTATTTTAAGGATGAACTGTTCCAGTATAGAGCATAAGTTCTCTTTGTTTATTTTTGGGACTACAGGTATCTCTAGGGAAAGTTTCTCATTTCTTCATTTCTTCAAGTTTCGCACTAGATCTATAGCAACATCCATCTGCTTCAACTACTGTGCCTTGGCTCACAGCTGTACTAGAATGCTACATCCCTCTAATATATTTCTGAGTTACAAGTGTGAAAAACAGAAACAAAAACAGTCAAATATATCTTTACTACAGCTTTCCAGGATTTTAAGTTAAGCTTAAAACATCTCGTTAATCTCTTCTTTCTAGAATTAACTCTTTCTTTACTGACTTCCAAGTCCCATGTCATTATCTCTAGGTATTCACTTTTTTTTCCTAATTCAGGAGAGAAATGGTATTCATCAAGTCATTTGTTTTCAAGCTTTACTGTTGGTTGAAACAGTTTTATAAAAGCCTTGTAACACTGAAAAGTTGATCTGGTTTAAGCTCTGTATCAGGAACATGGCTCGCTGTGCTTCTGTTGGCCACTTGGCACCGTTCGAGCCATGCCAGCCCCACTCTGCTGGAGTGATGAAAACGGGGAAAAAACCTGTCACTGATGCTTTTATCCTTCTGTCCGTAGTAAAATTGGCTTAAAGCGGCTGAGCACACAAAGTTCATTGTGAGCCATGCCGAGGTGGCCACACGGTGAGAGATCCCGGCCCTGTGGCTGCTCCCGGTCTGGAATGGTGGCAGCTGCAGGGCTGCTCCTGGCCCCCGGGCCATTCTCTCTTAAGCTGCCCCCGGTGCTAACACAGTCTCTGTCTGGCACAGTCCAGCAGGCTCTGCTAGGGAAAAGCTTATCTCTGCTGGTAAAGAGCCCCAGCAGTCCGCTGATAGGGCCTGGTGAGCTCCTCAGTGAGGGTTCAGCAGCTCCTCCGTGAAGGCTTTGGCAGCTCCTCACTGAGGGGTTCAGCAGCTCCTCAGTGAGGGGTTCAGCAGCTCCTCAGTGAAGGGTTCAGCAGCTCCTCAGTGAGGGGTTCAGCAGCTCCTCAGTGAAGGGTTCAGCAGCTCCTCAGTGAAGGGTTCAGCAGCTCCTCAGTGAAGGCTTTGGCAGCTCCTCACTGAGGGGTTGGCAGCTCCTCACTGAGGGTTCAGCAGCTCCTCACTGAGGGGTTCAGCAGCTCCTCAGTGAGGGGTTCAGCAGCTCCTCAGTGAAGGGTTCAGCAGCTCCTCAGTGAGGGTTCGGCAGCTCCTCACTGAGGGGTTCAGCAGCTCCTCAGTTTGGGGTTCAGCAGCTCCCCGGTGAGGGGTTCACCAGCTCCTCAGTTTGGGGTTCAGCAGCTCCTCAGTGAGGGTTCAGCAGCTCCTCACTGAGGGGTTCATCAGCTCCTCAGTGAGGGTTCATCAGCTCCTCACTGAGGGGTTCAGCAGCTCCTCAGTGAAGGGTTCAGCAGCTCCTCAGTGAGGGGTTCAGCAGCTCCTCAGTGAGGGGTTCAACAGCTCCTCACTGAGAGGTTCAGCAGCTCCTCACTGAGGGTTCATCAGCTCCTCAGTGAGGGTTCAGCAGCTCCTCACTGAAGGGTTCAGCAGCTCCTCAGTGAGGCTCCTTCAGGGAAGGGTTCAGCATGATCCTCATGTGAGGGGGTCATCAGCCCTCCGGAGGCTCGGCAGCTCCTAACTGGAGGGATCGGCAGTCCATCACCAACCCCTCCGGAGGACAGAAAAATCTCGGTCGGGCTGCGGAGAGCAGACAAGTACCCCGGCACTCCCACTTCTCCAAGCGGCAAATCAAGAGATGCGTTCCGGTTTTATTTTTGTCTTAAAATGGGATTTACACAAAGGGTTTATACTCTTTTGCATTGGTTAATCAGATGGCCATATTATAAAATTGTCCAATTAGAGACAAACTAGGACAGCAAGGCAAAATTATACAACCACAGATATTAAAAAAGATCCATCCAGGGTTGTTTGGATTCTGCTCTGTCAGTCACCGGATAACTGCTGCTTATGCAGAACACCATAAACTTTGGCATAAAAGCTAATATCATAATTACAATTGTTTGTACTAAATTTAAAACTGCATTAACAGACAGTACATTACTGGAAACCACTTAATTCTCTTGTTTTTTCCTGTTTCCTTATTCCCCATCTTGTGATGTGAGAAATGAGAGGTTTTAGATGCCAGTCAGTGAAGGATTAGTTCACAGAGAAATACCGCCTGTAACTCTGTGTGATACACTGCTGAGCATTCCATCAAATGTCTCACAGCTAATACGTGTCAAGAAGCATGATTTTAGAAGAAAATTCTCAGAAGAGGAACATCCCATCTGAACAAGCTAAATTCTGTTGATTTTGCAGAGTCTGCTTTTTGATGGCAGGGGGGGCCACAGAAGTGGCTGCTGTGAGAAGCTGCTGGAAGCTTCCACCACATCTGGCAGAGCCAATCCCTGATGGCTCTGAAGATGGACATGCTGCTGGCCAAAGCATGGCCAATTAAAGATGGTGGTAAAACTTCTGTGATAACATATTTAAGAAGAAAATCAAAACAAAGTGGGGCACACACAGCTTCTCCTAGCCAGAGAAGAGGAGGAGGTGAGAACGTGAGGGAAACAACAAGGAGACACCAAGGTCAATGGAGAAGGAGGGGCAGGAGGTGCTCCAGGGGCCAGAACTGCGATTCCTCTGCAGGCTGTGGTGAGATCATGGGGAAGCAGCTGTGCCCCTGCAGCCCCTGGGGATCCATAGGGATGCAGAGATCCACTCACAGCCCGTGGGGATCCACAGGGATGCAGAGATCCACCCACAGCCCGTGGGGATCCATAGGGATGCAGAGATCCACCCACAGCCCGTGGGGATCCATAGGGATGCAGAGATCCACCCATAGCCTGTGGGAGAGGTGCCCATGCTGGAGCAGGTGGATGCCTGGAGGAGGTGCAGGTTCTACTGTGGTGCAGTAGAAGACCCAGTGCAGAGAGAGGCCCCTGTTTGCAGGCTGAGGCAGCCTGTCCTTGGAGGGCTGCGCCCCGTGGAAGAGTGACCCACACTGCAGAAGTTTTGGGAGGACTGTGTGTCTGTGGGAAGAATGCACGTTGCAGCAATTTTGGGAGGACTGCTGCTCCTGAGACTGAACCATGTTGGAAAAGTTCACGGAGAACTGTCTCTCCCATGGGAGTCTCACAGGGCAAGGACTCCTCTCCCAGAGCAGTGGAAGAAAATCTCGGTGCTGAACTGACCAAGACCCCCACGCCCTGTCTCCCTGTGCTGCTGGTGGGAAGGATGGAGGGGTTGGGGAAAAAAAGATGTTTTTAAGGACTTATTTTACTTTTCATAATCCTCTTGAGTTTTTTAGTAACAAATTCACTTTGTATTGCTACGCCAAGCCTGCTTTGCTCTTACAGTGTTTTCTCCCAGTCCTTATCTCAACCTCATGAATAAAAAAATTGAATAAAAATTCATTAAATTTTTCTCTCTCTGCTGCCCAGCTGTGGCAGGGGAGAGCAAGTGAGCGACTTGGGTGGGTGCCTGGTGTCTGGCCAGTGTCAAACCACAATGTAAGTTTATTGAGTTCATGAACTGATTCATGTTTTGGGAAACAAGGCTGGGATCTGAACACAGGATCCTATTCTGAGAGAGATGGAGAAGATCCATGCCCTCCAGACCAAGCTGGTAGCAGTGCTCTGAGCAAGGCCCCACTGCTTTGGAGTGGGAACAGCACAGACAGGACTTCAGAGGATGGATTTCAGTCAAGGTTGTTGGAGTGCTGAAGGTTAAGTTTCTTAGGCAAATAAGAATGGACTATCCTCTTTCTGGCACTGCTCCACCCAAAACTAGTACCAAAACCTCTTAGGATGTAAGAGCAGACGGAAGGAATGCCACCCTAATCTTTGTTCAGAATGATTTTTTTAAATTTTTTTTTGGTAGTTGTGCTGGTTTGAAAGCAAACCAGTGGAGGTTCCCAAGTCAGGAGTACAGTTTAGCAGGAAAATTAAAATAAAATGCAGTAGTACAAAAACATCCCTCTGGAG
This sequence comes from Certhia americana, assembly GCA_018697195.1. Lineage (NCBI taxonomy): Eukaryota > Metazoa > Chordata > Aves > Passeriformes > Certhiidae > Certhia > Certhia americana. The sequence goes on along the minus strand of JAGMWU010000021.1, from coordinate 550,792 downwards.
GGAGGACGGGTCCTGGAAGAGATAAAGAAAACTGGCCCACTTGGTTTTAACAGCTGGTCTATTGACAGAGGATAGATAACACCCCCCCCATCCCCACCCACTCCCCCAAGATATGTGGGATGGGTCATGGAACAGATAAAGAACACTGTTCCACCTGATTTTAACAGATGGTAATAGAATACATACTTTTAGTCACATCTTGCATTGCAAGCTAAGACAGTAGTTTAAATTTTAGCTTGATGCATTGCAGAGCCAAGGGAGGCCTTTCTTATGTCACTGACAGCTGTTATACCATCACAGAAATGAGAGCCTGCCCTCTTTCTTTGCTGTGAGTCTCTAACAGGACAGACATGAAGAGAAACAAAGGAGAAGAGATTCAAATTTTATATGTGGTTGTTGGGGGTTGGGTTGATTTCTTATAGAATTTTTTCCCAGAAGTTGCTAAGAAGCTAATGGCTGGGTGCTTTTCGGTACTTATGGGTGCTCAGGGTGAAACAAAAGAAACAGCTAAGGCAGAGACATTGATCTCACTTTGCTCGGGGGCAGTTTTTCTGCTCTGGGGGGGACGGCCAGGGCTGCTCGTCTCGGCGAGGCGGAAAGCTCTCAGCATTCCCTTCACCTCGGACTCCGTCGGACCACCGTCTCTTCGTGTGTCCCCCGGGATTTTGGGAACCCGTTTCCTCCCTGCCCTGCACCCACGGTTTCTTCAGTTCTGCTCGAGGTCTCCCCACGCTGTGTCTCTGCACCCCCTGCCAGCCGGGACACTTTTCCAACAGCTCCAGCCACTGTGAACCCTCGGAATCATCTCATCCTCCTAGAGCTGCTGCTAGCCTATTTGCTTGTGACGGTACTGAGGGGGGTGGGGGGTTACCCGAGGAAAAACTGTGACTGATTTGTTGTTTTGGTTTTATTTTTTTTCCTTTTTTTTTCCTTCTCTAGTTCTGTTTGTTGTCAATATTGTAGTTATTATTGTTAATTTACCTTGTTAGACTAACTAGTAAAGAACTGTTACTCCTACCCTCCTTATCGTTGTCTGAGACCTCCCCTTCAATTTTGGAATTATAACAAACCCCAAGGGAAGTTTCCTTTTTTTGGTTCCTAGCAGACACCCCTGTCTTTCCAAACCGAGACAGTGGTAAACTTCAACTCCCAAGAGAAAAACTCTGGCCAGTGACTGCATCACAGAGATACTGGACTGGTGGTTATGCTGTGAGAAAAGTCAGGGTGCCATATCTGAGGAATGCCCAGTTCCACCATGGATACCCTGAATCCTACACTATTTGGATCCAAAGTTCCCATTTAAGAGAAAGGAGCTAGTCCACTGCACAGGCTTTTAAAGTTCAGTACAACTTGGGAAATAAATATTTTTCTGCTTTTTCGTCACCACAAACATTCCCTGTTGGGACAAAAACTAGGCAGAGCTCTTGTAAGTTATTTGAATTACATTTATTCATTTATTTATGAGTACAGCCAAGGCTTTTTAGACCATATCTCATGTACTACTAGTTTGAAAATGAGTGAGATTTTCATATATGGTCAACATCTTAAAAGTCTGCTAACTGTTAGGAGTACAGGTAATTTTTAAATATTGGATTGATATTTGGAAGGTATAAATATTGGTGTAATTATTTTGTCAGACTAATTTCTCTCAACTGATATAACTCAAAATGTCTGAGACCAAAAAGAGCCTTCATCATTGAGTGCCAACAACCCATCAGCATGACTGCCCACCCAGCAGTAGGCCATTCATGATCACACCTGGTAAAAACTCCAGTCCTTTCAGCAAAACCATTGCAAACTATTTTCACTTCATTTTAATTTGGGCTCCTGCATACAAAGTTTCAGTAGAGTAAAGCCACTCTGCTGTTACACACTTGACAAGGCAATACTCTGGAATTATTTATTTCCCCAGTTTCTTTTCTGAGACATTGCCCTCATTTTGAGTGAGCACTAATGATTCCACCAGCAATAGATAGCTGGGCAAGCAGCTGTGCTAAGTGCCTCCTAAAGAGGGCTGTGAGTAAAGAAGGGATGAACTGTCCTGCTTTTTCAGAAGTCAAGCCAGCTGAAACCTGGGGAAAGCTGCATTATCTCATTTCCCCATTCTAGACATGTCCAGAAGCCTAGTCCCAGACTACTGCTGGAGGTTCATTAGCTCAGCATTTCTGTTCAAGTGAGCAGCAGGCAGATGTGTTGGTGGGTATAATGTGGACAGTGCCCACATGGCTGGGTTAATAGGCAAGGTACAGCAGCTGGACTCATTCCATGGGGCTGGGAACAGCTGTGTGCTGAGGCAGGAAGGCAGCATGGCACCAGTCACCACCAGCTCCTATCTGGAAAGAAGGAAGGTATGACCAGGATGGCCTTTTCAAAATGCCTCATCATGGAGCTAACCCTGCCCCTGCTGACATGGCCAGCGCAAGGTCCCAGGATTGAAGGGGGAGCACTTAGATCTGCATGTTGTGAAACACAAGCAGATGTCCTGTAGGTCTCCCTTATCTCCAGAATGACAGAAATTTGCTGCTCTGAATTTACCTGCTGAATTTCAGGTTGTTCCTAAGGACAGACATTGCACTAAATTGAATTTAAGGCTTCAAAATTTTCCTTGAAGATACAACCACCTCACCCACCCAGAGTTGGATCTCAGTCTCAAAGGCATGACTGGACCTTACTTCTTTGCTGGCAGGAAATAACAACGCTGCAGCATGTTCTACCTGCCTACAGAATTACTGCTAGGACTTGATTTGTTTTAAAAGACGTAACGGTATACTGCATGGACAGTCATCAAAAACATCAGAAAGTTCTTTATTTCTTCATCAGGGAATATGATTTACCATTTATTCTTAATGCAATAATCTCAAGCTCATGGCAGTAAAGGAGAAATCGTGACAAATAATCTGCATTTTTAGAGATTATCATATAGCCAGAACTGTACATCTCTTAAGGTTTGTGAAATTTGAATAAAAAATATGTACATGAATCTTACATGTTGTGGCACATAACCAGGACTACTGGGGACTTAATCTAATTGTTATATTCACAGAATACCCTGAGTTTTTGACATAATGGGACCACAGCAGATTGTAGCATGATTCCATAACTAGTTCTAGATGAACAGAAGAGCATCCCCCACAGTCTTCAGCAGAAAAGCTCTCACACAAGTCCACACAACTATTGCCTATGGTAGGACTGCAAGACCAAACCCATCATATATAAACTGTGTGATACTCTGATATAACATGTACTTACTACTTTGAATTAACAGAACAAACTGTGATGGGGTTTAATTTCAGTTGGTTCCTAATTCACACACTGGAATACTGACCATTTCACAGTCTATCTCATTAATGCATACCAAACAGCAAATAAACCAGTTCACCTTTTATTTAGCAAAAACATGAATTTTAATAGATATAATAGGAAAAATTAGCTCAAATATACAGATACCATTGTCATTAAAGTAGTAGCTGAAAATTAACATGGAGGGTTTTTTCTCCAAAGTAAACAAACTGAATTCTTTGCAGGAATTTTTCATTACAAAAGATAGGATGCCTTCAGGTACAGTAAAATTCAGCTTTACTGGAAAATGCAGACACCCTCAGCTAAGTCCCTGTTGATTTTAATCCCTGTCATCTCCCCAGCATTGCTGCATCAAATTTAGTCCTTAAAATATATTCCAAAGTAAATTCAGACTTTCCAAATCTATAGTAATTCTTTGATTTAGATCAATTCACAGAACTGCTTAAAAAGTAGACATTTCTATCTAATAGTACAAAAAGGTTTGTATAGAAGATACTTCTCTTATACAGTTATATTACACAGCTCTGGACAGGCCCAGCAGGCTCTTCTCAGAATGGGAAGATTCTATCTAGGCAAGAGAAATTTAAAAAGTAAGTTAGTTTCATTGAAGTCTTGTGTCTTATTACAACTACGAGCAGTAGTATTCTATTTTCCAGTTCTTTAGGCGTAGCTTCAGAAAGCATGCAGAAGTTGAATATTGCTCTCAATAAATAGATTAAATGTGTGTTCAAGTGGTCTCTGTCAGAAGTTAGAACAAATGTTTATTTTAGTATAAATTCAGTGGAAGGCCTAAAGCATCTGAAACTCTGAACCACTGCAGCATCAGATGGTACAGCCATTGCTCAGACAACATTTCTGTGACCTTTAATGGACAAGTGAGATGGTTTTTTGTATCTTACTGGCTGCAGTGCATCCCATGACTAATCAAAGGTTCTCCTTTAGTGTATTTTATCCTGCCACATTCAGTTTTATGACAAATACCTGCAACACAGACTTCACTGATTTAATATGGCCACCATTGCTGCGCCTGTAGCATTCAGGGCAGACAGCTGGGATGCTGGTTTGTCAGTTCCTGCAACTTTCTACCACATTATTTCATTGTCCCAGTGCCACCTTCTGTGTCCTGGGCTGTGTTCATGCTGCAGGGACTGGAGAGCCAATGCTTTCCATCAGCTCCAAAAACTTAGATGGTGCCAGGAATGAAACCCACAGGCTCCAGGCTCCCCTAGCCAATGCTTCATTTAACTTTATAACAATCAAATCAAATTGCTGAAGTATCAAACACTGCCTTATTGTTAGTATGGAGTTAAAAATGTTCTGAAAATCATGGGAAAATCAGGCGAAGATTTGAGGGAGGTGGGAAAGGAATGTTGTGCTTTGGTCTTGGTAGACCATGTGAAATTGCACCTGTGATTACTGTAATAGCTCATACAATAGAACAATATGAGTATAATTAATACTGCTTAAAACAAGTATGTAGTTATATAACTAAAATAGTATAAATATGTGCATTCTGAACAAAACCGACAGAGCTAGATTTGGGGTTTACCCCTAACACCCCCACCACCCTGATAAAGCACCTTGGATATAACCCATCTGTGATTATGTGTGTGTTCCTGCACACTAACATTATGAGGAAGATATTTGGGTTTCAGTATTACCAAAAAACTGAAATGGGAAGAAGTGCTACCATTTTCTTTGAATGAAACACAGAGACTCCAAACCATGTGTCCCAGCATTTTAGATTCGGTGATGGGGTAAAATTGCTAACGTTGCTTTCCACCACCACAAAAACATAATTTTTAGGAACAAGTGACATTAAAACAAGTGTAAGAGGAAGATTTGGACATTTGGGCATTGTAAATTAAACTAGGCTTTTCATAAAAGTTTAGTTTATGAAAAGAAAGAAAAGAAAGAAAAGTTTTAAAGGAGGTTGGTTTGTCATCACAGTTAATAGTTTTACTGAGAGTCCCAAGCTCAGACAATATTGCAATCACAGTTAAGAGCTTTCTTGCTCAATTACAATATGGAAATATATGTGCATTACCAAGAATAATAATGTTTTTTTCACACAACCATGTGTCAAGAGCTTTTCATAAATACCAATGCCCTCAGCTTTCATTTGCTCTGCTTCTGAGGTATGTGATTACCATCACACATTGTAGGCCACATTTTTCTAGGACTTCGTCACAAATTTGAACACATTGTGCTTTATATTGTATTTGGATAAGAAAGTGCAAAACATCTGACATCTTCTATGTGAGAACTAAGACACATAAAATAACTAAAGTATTGGCACCTTCTGACATTCAGTATTATACTTCATCTCCTTTCCCCAGCTAAAAATATAGAAATATTATTCCTTGACAGGTGTTGACTTCAAGGAACACTAAATTCTTTTACCCAGTATTGATGAGGTCTATGACGTCAGGTCTTGATCTTTATTTGAAATTTTTCTTCTGTTTCTATCTGTTAAAAAAGTAATGGTGAATGAAAAAAACGGAACTTCCCCACCAATTCTGTTACTGTTGTACTTAAGTAAAATTTATAAAAACATGAAAAGCATTCATTAACTTTTTTAACTAATAATAAATAAAAGTGTATTCACAGCAATCTGATTCTGTGGAAATTGCCATTTCCACTGGAATATAAAACAGCTTAGCATCTTAGAGCACTCCAGTTCTTAATGAATGGAAATGAAATTGGCATTAGTAGAACTGCTTCTCTCTCAAGTAGATACATATTTCTGCATTATTCTATTTCAGTCTGTCCAAAATAAATTTTAACCCTAGCTAATTTTCAAAGCACAGTATCACACAGGAAGGCATTATGATATGTTTAAAAAAAAAAAAATCACATTGGCTAAAGCATTCATCACCATTTGATACTTTTATTCATTGCAGGGATGCTTGGAGGTAAATCAAAGGAATCTTGTGTCTGTATAGCACTGTCCACATGACACAGAGCCTGATTCTGTTCTTTTATAGAGAATATGATGTTGGTAGGAAACTGGGTTTTCCCTGAAGTTGTTTGGAAGGTTTGGAGTGAGAGTAATTCATCACTAAAAAGCCAAGCTGTTTTACCACATGATCATTTTATACCTTCCAGCCTAGCTCTGAAGTGATTTTGGCCACTGTATGCCTTTTCACAAAAACACTTCTGTAGTGACAGTGTCTGAAGCCAGTTTTGGGTGACAAATTCATAACTCTGCTTTTCTATTTCTTCCAAACCATCACACTGAAGGCCCACAGCTGAATTTCCTCCACGTGACAGTATTCAGGAACAACTGCCTTTCTCCTGCATCATCTAGCTTGAGCAATCCCAGAGTTTTGGCATGATAAAGACATTTGATGTTCCAGCCTTTGTAACTGTGAGCTTGAAATCTGCAACTCAGCTCTTCTGTGACTCTAGCATTTGCCTTTTTTCTGTCTCGATTGCTGCAACAGGGTCAGTCCATACTCGAAGAAAGACTGGCTTAAAACCCTTGGAGTAAACTTGTAACACTCATTCTGGTTAAGAAAGTTCGCTTGGCTTGGAGTTCAATGACATGAAAGGGAAGTAAAGCACTGGATACTGGAAAGGGAATTTTCATGGAAAAGGCTACAGAGGAACAGAAGCATTGAGATTTGCTGCTTTCTCTTTTGGGGCAATGTAAACAGGATTAGGGAATGAAGCAAAGTTGAGAGGCTCAAGATGAAGAGTGCTGACGGCAGCACAGCAGCCGCCATCCCAGGGCTGTTGGCTATGTTGCCATCAAGCTGCCACAGACACATCAGCGAACCCTTCCTGGGATCACCTGACATGAAGGCAGCATCCCAGCAAACTACCAGAGGACCTTGGATCACCTTGGAACCATGGCAGAGACAGCTATGGTCATCCAGGGTTGGGATACTGGCTGGGGTATAGCAAAGGCAGCACTGACAGGAGCAGAGCACACAGCAGACAAAAATATCCCAACTCTCAGGTCAATTCAGTATGCAAAAACACATGGGGGATACAAAACCTACAGCTTCCTTGGTCTTACATGTATCTAGGTACTAGAAAACACTTCTTCACCAAAGGTTTGTCAAGCCCTGGCAAAGAGTGCCCAGGGAAATGGTGGAGTCACCGTCCTTGGAGGCATTTGAAAGCTGTGTAGATGTGGCATTTGGAGAGATGGGTTAGTGGTGAGCTTGGCAGTGCTGGGACAACAGTCTGACTTGATGCTTTTAGAAGGCATTTCCAAACTAAGTGATTCTATGATTCTATCTGAAAAGGATACAACTCAAGTATATTCCTGAACAAGAGGAAGGTTGGATGTTTCCCAGTGTTTAAGTGCCAGAAGAACAATACTTCATTCCCTTGCCCCCAACACAGTATATCCAAGCCAATATAGCATTCAGAGTTCCTGATGAAGGCAATCACTCACTTGCATCAATTGTAGAAACTATGGTGCTGAATAACTAGATGCATCATTCAGGATACGAACTGTCACTCAGAGCCTATGTATGGGCATGACTCACCAAGCATGAAGAATTCATAAAACTCCTTTGTAAAATTTTTTAAATAGTAATTTTTGCTGCTAAGTATTTTTCACATGATGCAGTATGCCATTACTATAAATGAAGAAATGTGCCAGGAACCAATAAAAGACCTTTTCTTGGTTTTGATTGACCTGACTTTAAAAACAGATGCAACTTTGTTCAGCATTACTTAAAAATATTTGTTGATAATAACTAAAGACAAACACTTACCTCCTAGAGATACTTCTATATGGCTTGGTTCAGCTAGCTCTTAAATGAAAAAAATACAGTCAAATGAGTATGAATTAAGTTTTAACAAGATGAATCAGATTAGGGAAATTAATTAAAAAAATTTCCCTGATAAAAGCAACTCATTTATCTTTAACAATCAGACTCATATCTCTTTGTCTGAGATAAATTTGTGTAGCTTTCTATAATCTGCAACAAAATATAAAAACCCAAACACTTATTACATTCAACTATGTAACACTTTCTCTTCTAAGAATGGTTCACTATGGCAGACATATCACCAAGACCCAAAACAACATAACATACATTTGCACATAAAACACCAAATTTGGAACAGGTCAAAGAACGAGTCACCACTCCTCCTGAGCACTGTCTTTGATGGCAAGTATGTGTACTTGGGGGAGAGTGAGAAGGTGCATAATAGAGGACAAGAAGTGTGCTTTAATTCCATGCTGAGTTTTCTACTATCTCTGGATGGAGTGTAGATGAACATGTTCTAGGAAAACCATTCAACCTTTTTAACACTGCAGATGTTAAGGACCAACAGACTACAGCAAGCGCAGGCCACCAATAGCTGGTCTCTTCCCTCCCACACCTCCACATGTAAACAGAGGAGCCAGTAGTTTCCTTTATAATAATTTTCATCTTCAAGTGTTCCTTACTCTTAAAATGCTTATCAAATGTTTCCTTTTAGTTTCTCAGGGTTTTTTTGTGTAATGGTTTATTCAGTCAATTGCAGAAGTTTTCCCCACACTACACCAACTAAGGGTACACATTTTTAAAAGGTATATGAACATTTAGAAGCTGTACAGGATCAAAGCAAAGTTGCCCAACCACATTTCCTTTAGTTAGTTCACAGCCCAAAGCTAAGATATGTGATGTGTGTGCAGTCCCAGACAGTCCAGCAGGGGTTACAGAGCTTGGCAGCAGGCAGAAATTCCATCCAGACCCCACTGCCAGCTATGCAGGCAAACTTCACTTGGCTGTACATGCAGACACTTGAGTTAAGTAGACATTACTAAATAGATACTGAATTGCCTTTACACATTGCCCCCCACTAATCTTTCTTTCCAGCTCACTCATCATCTGTAAAAATCAAATCAAGGAACACAATAATGACACAAGTTGAAGAAAGCAGAGGCACTTTCCACTAATGTTTAACAGCTATTAAATTGTTGCACATAATTTCTCAAAATGAAATGCTCATCATGAGCACCTTATACCTAGGACATGATTGCTAATGACATCTGCCAATAAGATGCAGAACTTCATATCCCACCCCTCCTGCAAGGACATGTGTCACACTGCATTACCTGGTAGTACTTTTCCTGCTGCTGGTGCTGTTGGTGGTGCTTCTGCTTCAGCTTCTTCTATCAGCTCTAAGATTAGATATGATAATTATTTTACTTCACAATGAAAATGGTTCACATGCAACAGAAGGACAACCTTTGAATCAGAAAATCCTGAAACTTATCATATGAACAGGTTACTAACACTGTGATTCAGATGCAGTTCAATTCTTTCTGCTACAGAACATTCCCTGTCTTGCCTGCAAGCACCAAAAATTTCCTCTTAAGTTTCCCCATGTTCTTCAGGTGAAGAATAAAATATCATACTTATTTTGATCATAATTAGTGGACATAGATAATGCCCAAACCTCAAGTGGTCCATGACCAATCTGCTCCCCCAGTCCCAACACAACGTTGACAACTTATGCTGAACTGACAAAAGTTCAATGGATTCTTTAATTTCTAACTGAATTCCCTGGAAATAGTATTACACATCTACTTGTGTGGAAGGCTCCCCCTTGCAAAGAGACCTCTCTCCCACCTCCAAAGTGCACTTAGGTCTGTGAGCAGGTCAGTGGGAGTTACTGGCTCAATATCTTCTTAAGAACATCTCATACTTGCAGTGCACAGATCTCAGCTTGTTAGCTAGAATACACTGATGGCTGAATGTATTTGAATAACTTAGGTTGCTAAGGCTCAAGCTAGGTAAGACCAATTTGTGACAGGTTATTTGGATTCTGAATTTCTAATCTGACATTGGCTCACAAAGAACATGACCCAAGGGACACTGTAGTGACAGTCTTTGTAGTGTGTTTTTTCTGTTAAATTACATCTAACAACTAGGTTACAATTCTTTTAACAACGAAAATACCGTTCCCTCCCACTACCCCAAACAATTTCATTGTCAGGGTCAAACTGGCCATGGCACTTCAGCTAACTACAGTCTGCCTCTCTAAAAAGTTACAGTTTCAGCAGAATGCAGAATTTTTCACTGGAATAGGGTTATGCAGCTACTGGAAAGCTCTTGCTTACTAACTGCTACTGTGATGCATTTAATTCTACAACATAGGAACTCTCATGTAAGTGTGTTGTTCAATCAGGATCCTAAATTTCTTTGGGACTCTGCAGCTGAAAAATACAAAATCAGAGTCTTCCGTTTTCATATCAAGTCAATGCTTATCTTAGACTGTTTAAATGTAAATTTATGCCCCTGCCCTCAAGTTAACTGTACATACATGTTTAGTCAGGAAATCTTAATGAGAAATACTCAGGCAAGAGTTGTACAGAAACCTTAACAACTTGGGGCCTCTGCCACTAAGATACAATATAGAAAATGAATCTTGGTAGGTTATAAAAATACATTTGTCATCAGTGTCTCATAAATACTTACGATTGTTAATCACAAGTCCTGGAAATGGTCTGGGGAAAAAAAATATAAATTATTCTAAAATGCACTGCATGGCGTTTCCTCCCAGTGTAAACCTCCCCATACCTTCGATAAGAGAGGTCATGCTAAAAAATGAAAAGAAATGGAAGAATGGAAAGAAAATGAAATTAAAAATGGAAGGAATTTCAAAAAGAAATGAAAAATGGAAGGAATAGCAGCTCTTGGGCACTTTGAGTCTTCAAAACTAGCATTTTGAAAAGCACCATATATGGGGAGAGCTAAACCCTTTCCTCAGTCACTGCTACTTAGCAAGGGGTCACCTCTTCTTCAGTGTTCAATTCAAAACACAAAGTCCTTTTGGTTAGAATATGATTAAGGGTTGAGAATTGAGACCCCTTAATAAATCTTTTTAAGAAATTCCTCTCTCTAAACTGAAGCTTTTAAACTCCTGTGAAGTCACCTATGATTTGAGAAGTTACAGAAACTGATCCAATTTTTATATTCAACTCCTTCTTAGAATGATTCCTAAGTTTGATCTGTTCTGCTCCATGCATACAAATTAACATTGGATGTGTATGTGTGTGTGTGAGCACATGTATATATATCTATGGAGATATACACATACAAATGAAATTCCCTTATACTGTAATTGGACAATATTGTATTTTGAAATATTGAATAGAAACCAATGAGCTCTGGACTTGTCTCAAAACTTGATATTAGGACTGGGAGAGCAAGGCCCAGGAAAGTTTAGGACTTTTTTACACATTATGATTTGATTTCAACTCAAAAGACAGCTTGCTGTAATATGCAGTATTACTAATATGCCTTTTGTGATAATAAATTGCACATGACCTCCTTCCTTCATGCTAGGAACATCTGGGCTTCATTTATCTGTTATTAATATGTTAACATATAATAATATTATAATAATGTTAACATAAATTGTTACCCAAAAAGAGCCAACACCTATTTAAAGATGTACTATAACTTCTATTTTCTCACATTTATTCCAGCTATGGGGGCTGTACTCACAATCCAATCAATGGCAACTACATACCTAACGACAGTAAACTTGATACACTTTGCTGATTTCAAAATCTTCTTCATTGAGCTGATTTCCAGATAACTGGGTGCTTTAAATGCCACACCTGGAGGCATTCCATCCACCAACACACAGCCAGGGTTGTTAGTGATTTTTCTGTATGGAACTTTCACAGGAAAATTCATACCAGTGGCTTCACCTAAGTGAGAGAGGTTGTGTTTATTTTCAAACCTACAGTATTTATGATTACACTGAAGAAAAAGTCCTTAGATGATTAAGAAACAAAATTCAAAGCATGCTTTCTCTGAAACTATGAAAATTCACTTGAAAATGAAACAATTACAGTGTTGGAAATGAGGTTCTGGATTACACTCATGAACACTACTATGAGAGCATTAGTCAACTCCAACTCTGACAGTTCAGCATGTGAAGAACACAGATTCTGCTCTTAGAGAACAGTACAGAACAGGAAATAAGAGGAGATGTCTACAGGAAGGAAAACAAAGCATTTCCTGCAATGCTATGAGAAGCAGTTCAACACAGCACAAGTGAAAAGAATTTCAGATAAGGCAACCCAGGTCATTACTACCGTACAATGCAAAGTAAAAAAAAACTAAACGAAACTATAGATAGGAAAAGGGTTAAATTGCATTTTTAAAATTACTCTAATCCCAAGTATTGAGAAGTCAGGCTTATGAAGCCCTGAGAATAACCATGGACTGCCAGCAAAATAAATACTTCATCCATGTTGACACAGAAAACAGGAAAAGAGAAGGAGAACCATGAAGCAATCTAGACCCTTAGGACATTGTTTAGAACACCAAACTGCCTACATCACTTAGAAAAGATTCTTTTTGCAGTCAAAGCACTACATTCATATACAATTCTCCAATTTGTTCATTTTAATGACCATATATATAATTCACTGTAAGTCAATATTCATTCAGTAACTTCAGTATGAACAACATTAACTGCACTCACACCTATATAAAAATGGGGAGTAAGAAGCAATTACCAAATTTCTGGCTAAAAAGATCATTTACTTGCTCTCTCAGTTGTCTGGCACTTTCTGCTCTTGGCAGTCGCTCACTTTCATCACCTGGAAGAAATTGTTGGAATAGCATGAGAATTAAGCACAAATTTCCCCCCCTGAGCCTAAACAGGCACTGTCATAATTCCTCATTTAGTAGGAACACCAAATTTTAATAATACACAAAAATAGATGGTTGCTAATCTAGAATCCTAGAACAGTTTGGTTCGGAAGAGACCTTAGAGATCATCCAGTACTAAACCCCTGCCATGGACAGAGATACTTTCCACTAGACCAGACTGCTCCAAGCCCCATTTAACTTGGCCCTGAACACTTCCAGGGATGAATCCAGAGATGCTTTTGTAAAGTAATTTAAACTAACAAATTATATTTTACTTTCTTATGGAACACAGAATGATAGGCAAAGATAAAAGCAAAGTGATCATTCAGTGGATGGCCATAGCATGCAACAAAAAAAAGCAGTAATTTGTGTTAAGACAAAGCAGTTCAGCCTACATGGTCATTCAGTTCAGTTCAAGTACTGAAATCTGGAAGTTGCCAAGAAGTGCAGATCAATATTTAATTTACTGCATAATAAATATGTGGATATTTCTTAACAGGTGGTTGGACTAAGAACATTCTAGAGATGTCACTGATGAGATAGTAATGAGCGTTAGATAATATTTAACATCTCAGCAAAACCAAAAAGTAACTTATGTTCTTTCTTGACTGTACTTGTATTTCAGCAAACCAGCTTGACTGTAGGAAAAAACTTTATCAAACTCAACAGATATCATGAAGAATATAAGCACAAGTAGTGGGATGTGAAAACAGCCAGTACACACACCTGGTATGGTTACTTCAACAACGTTTAGCTCTCCAACACCTGAAGTTGTGTTCACTACTGTGTATTTTGTGGTCCTTGTATTGGCTTTACTGGAGCAATTATTTTTTCCTAAGAGGATTAATTTAGAAAATATTTATAGAGAGCTCAAAATCTTCAGTCTCATCTATAATGAAAATATTGCAAAACAACAAACATTGGCAAAGTTTTCAAAGAGGACCTAGTTTCAGTTTCAAAATAGGAGCATTTATTCCATGACCTACCTACCTGACACATTTTTCTAATGGCTATCTGCACTCCTCTCTCTGGTGCATGTACATTTAGATAATCTACATACTAGTAGCAAATAATTTATCTCTAGTCCTGAATAACTCTTGTGAATCCTCCATTACTGGCTATATTTTGATAGAATGCAGTAAAGAATACATTAGAGGCACAATTATTTGTGAATAACTTAAAAAATTAATATTCCCTTGTTAGAACTATGTCTAAATTGTAACTGGTATGTGCTTTTCTCATTTTAAACAAACGAACAAACCAAGCAACTGCAATGTAGAATAAATTTTTCAGGAATTTATTAACACCATGCTGCTTTCATAATTAACATTTAACCCTTGAAATAAACTGTTATCTAGAAAGTTAAGCAGTTGCAAAACTTACTTTTGGGGTTTCCAGCAGAACTTTCTTTGATAGCTTCCTCAAACATCTCAGGCCTGCAAACATTTTACAAAGATTGAACATTTTATATACAATAATAAAATTATAACATCAACATTAAAGAAAATCCAATTTTCTAAAAATGGTAACTAAATGATATCCTCTCAGCCAACAGACAGTCAAGAATGCAATGACTGAAAGGCTCCATAACTTCACAAAATCACAGAATCTTAGACTGGTTTGGTTTGGAAGGAACCTAAAGCCCAACCAGACCGTTCTAGTAAAAGGGACACCTTCTACTAGACCATGTTGCTCAAAACTCCATCCAACATGGCCTTGAAGCCTTCCAGGGATGGGGCAGCCACAGTTTCTCTGGGCAACCTGGATCAGAGCCTCACCACCCTCCCAGTGAAAATTTCTTCCAAATGTCTAATTAAATGCTGTCCTCTGTCAGTTTAAAGTCATTCTCCCTTGTTCTATCACTGCATGTCCTTGTAACTTCACTTGCCACTGTTTCTGCACTGGCACAGGAGTATCTAAACCTGTTCTAGGCAAAAGAAAGAAAATTCTTACAGCCCTCATTAAAACAATCTCCATTCCTCAGCTCTCAATACACAACCAAGCTTTCTGAGTGGCCCATAAGTGCTCCCTGCAGAGGAACTAAACCAGTGATGTAATTGTGATGGATTAAGAAATATGGACTTGCTCTTCTTCTCACAACGAAGTCTGAGAGTCTTTCAGAAAAAAGAGATTATTGTGTTTTGTTCCACTAGCACAAGAGCTTTCTGACCATTTCCTCAGTACTAAAAATATTCCCGTGAGTTTATTATAGAGTAATTTAGCAATCTGGCAACACAATTTCATTTTTTGGTCTACATTTCAATTCTCATAGAACAGATTATCAAAGACATATGGGAGCCTTACTTTTTAATAATAAATTTTATTTTAGATTTATTTCTCAGGATCTTCTCTAGTCTTGGAATCCCAAAAGTTGCAGGTTGGCGGAAGGGCACCCCCTCAGGTAGTCCTTCCACGTAGAACAACTCTGGGAAGGATTCAAACAGTGAAAATGGCACCTTCACTGGCTCACTGAGTCCCAGTGCTTCCCCTGAAATGCAATAGAGCAAATAAGGTACCAGTTAGGTAACTGGTGTATATAGAAATAGAATACCTCTGGTACAAACAGAATAGAGTAGTTGGCATGTACATACTTGATTAGGTAGAACCAGCATGCTTTGCCTTTTTTGGTGACAGCTATGAGTATGCAGGAAGAAAATTAAGTTTCAAATGTAACTCATTCTGTTGCAGTTAATCTCACTTTAATTTGCTGAGAATTAGTAATTTGCAGCAAACTCATGCCACTGGCTTGGTCTGCATACAAGACTATCCTGTCTGCGTGCCACTTTGTTGAAGGCAATGCATTTTGCCTCTTTAATTTCTAGAGAACAGCATTGAGGGCAGGTGAGATTAGTGCTCTTCTGTTCAAAAACCCACACTCAGAAGAGTAGTGAGAAGAGTAGTGACTACTTCCAAAAGTCACTAGTTTCCAAACAGCCTGCACTAGAAGTAGTGCTGGAATATAATGGAGCATATTTCTCCAGATTTTGAGTAATGCAGAGTCATACTAAGTCCCATTTATAAGCAAGAGTGATGACAGCTTAAAATGTGCCAGTTTGTGGAATCACTCTGTCTGTGGATCATTAAAAAAAAATGTAATCCAACTACAACTTCTCCATTTTCAAACCAAGTAAAACAACTAGTGAAAATGTGACACAGGATTGCAAATACACAAGAATGAACTCAGATGGGAAACTGTAAGGTACACAAAGATTGCAGGACCTCTGGAATAAACATATTAACACCTCACATTCATCTAACTGCATGTTTATAAGAAAGGCATCTCAAAGAAAAAGAAACAATAAGCATACCGCATTTTTCATTAAAAAGATTTTCAACTTTCTGCTTTAAGTCACAGATTCTGGCATTCCACGACTCTGTCAGGAGGAAATTGGAAGAATTAGAACAACACTCACACAATGAATCAGTCTTTGAATAACATTTTAACAAATGTTTAATAAATTATTATGCTTGATAACCAATTTACTCTGGCAGTAAAAATATGCAAAATGGCTTTCATTCTGCAAAACTATATCAACATCAATCCTCATTTTCCTGAAGCTTTGAAAGATACTGCCACTACATGAAGCAAAAGTGATTAAAAGTGAAATTAATCCAAGAGTGAACCTAATTTACTATCATAAATATCATAAAATTTACTCATCTGAATCAGTATCCAAAATAGTGGCAGAAAGTTCCTCATATGCTCAGTGACACAGCCCTGAAACACATGCCTCTCTCCTGAGAACTTTAATCTCTAGCACAGTTTCTATTTTAGTGGTGAGATTAAATGTCCATCTAGATAGGCATTTTGTTTCTGACAGCAATCAGAGCAATTGCTAAACCAGTTTATTTGTGACTGCACTAAGTAGGCCATGGCTGGTCTACAAAACTAAAATCTCAGTCTAAAGTTTAAAAAAGTTGCAGATAAAAAAAAAAAAAAATGCCTAGATCTAACAATGACAAGAAAGTCCAAGAAAATTGTTTGCAACTCTGAATACAAATACCACCACTGAATACAAATACCAAATCAGTATCTCATTCATTCTCAATTGGTGCAGTAGGAGAAAATAATTCCTTTCTTACATGTTTTATGATCATACAGCTAAAAAGAAAGCATAGGGGACAAAAAAGATAAAGCAAATAACAACAAATTCCTACACAAACACAAGCAAATAAACTCAGAATGTAAGTATGCTGAAAAAAAGGTTTACTGAGACATAGAACTGTGTATTACAGCTACTTTGAATGCAGTCACTCATCTCACTTGACAATGAAGAATTTTTCTGGATTGCAAATTAACCCTGCTTTCAATACTGAGATTTCTGTTCCAGAGCACTGCACTAACAGGCCTGAGCCTCCATGGCCAAAAAGCTCTGGCCTACATTCATGAACACAACTACATGACTTTCAGTCCTGTCCAGCTTTTCCTTTACTGATTTTTCAGAACTGGAGAGGTCAATCATGGCAATCATGCGTAATCAGCTCTGAGAGGTCATGGCTTACTAATGTTAGTTCAAATCATTCCTGGTCCCTACATCCCACCTCAATATCTCTGCACAGTAATGTCAGTATTTCAAATTTGAGGAGAACTTATGAAATTTATGCACAGTATCACATCTCAGCTGGGTTTATGCACTTGGTGGTACTTTGCTCCAGAAAAGTCCTTCAAGGGTCTGCAGCACTGTGCAGTAACAGACCAACAAAAATCTAAAACTGACTCTGCAACTGAACCAATAATATCTAATGGATCTGGGCTGCATTCGTACAGCATACTCCACTGAGTATCAGCATATCATCCAGGATTTCCCTAATGCAGATTACTTCACATAACAAAGAACTGAATGTACACAAAAGCAAGAACTTCAGTCATTCACTAACTGTACAACAGAACACAAGCTCAAAATATCTGATATGTAATCAGGATGTTCCATACCAACATTAAAGGAATGCATATGTGCTAATTCCCCCAACACTTACCAAAAGAAAACTCTCTTCCTTGTTGCTTCAAGTTTGTATTGGAGCCAGCAGTCTGAGAATCAGTTTGAGCATCTGTTGCTTGTGCTCTTTTAGGACCTATGAAGAGATATTATATATGTAATGCAGAGAGCAGAAGCAAGACATCATACAAAAAGAACACTGCATCAATTTTGATTATTAGAGAAATCTTCAATTCTGAATCAAGAGTAGAATTTAAAAAAGCCTTTAAGAAGTTCTAGAGTTATATTTAAGCATTTAATACTACTGACCACATCTGTCATCTCTCTGCTCAGGACTACATCAGTTCCCACATCTCTGCTTGGAATAATGGGCCCAAGCAAGATGTCAAACTCCAACATTTTACTTAAGCATTGTCTACACAGTATCCAGTTTGTTTCAGAAATGAGAAATAAAGTTGTTTCTATAATGAAGTGTATCTGGAGCCTTGAAGTGAAAGAGAGTTTGCTGCTTGAGGGGTATGTTACTTATGGGCTATAAAAGCTTAGCAGAATAGAAAATATCAGAAGAATATAATAAGAAAACATAAGAAGAATTCACTGTCATCAAGAGTAACTTCAATCTCTGGAACACTTGAATTATCTGAAGAACTTCGTGACCTTTTGGAACTCCTTGGACTAACTGTTGGAAGCCAAAAGAACACAAGGTGGAAAGCACAAATCTTGCACACCTAGCAAAAGAACAGCTGTATCCTAAAAATTCTAACAGACTGAACTAAGTAGTGTCTGCACAGCAAAACCTGAACAATACAGTGATGCTCACAATCTTAAAAAGTAGGTTTAGTGCTCTTGAAAAAGATTTTCTACTAATTCAGAACAAAAGACTATTTTTTTCTAAGTGTGAGGAGAGTCTTGGTACTTTTTGTTGTCTAAAACCCAAAGAAATTCCAAGCATCTGAATTTTCTACAGACAAAAGATTTTTTTATTCTTTTCTTATAAAACACCATTATTACTGCAGTTCATACCTCTCAGTTAAAAATGGCTGAAGCCATTAAAAGTGAAATAATAGTTGTCAAAATTGAGTAAATTCCATTTTCTGTACTAGAATAGTCAAGTAAAAATGCAGATACATCTATGGTTTGAGTGCCTTTCTCAAATAATAGCAGATTTAGAGGCTACTATGCTAGATCATCTTAAACAATGCCTTTTATTTACATCACCTGTATTTCTCAACTACAAAGATCTCTCAGTCTGCTAGGGAAGCAGAAAGGAAGCATGTACAAATGGTTGGCAGCAAATAGTATTTAATTGTTTACCTGTTTTCCTTAGTTTATTAGCCACTCTTAGAGGCAAATGGGATAGGACAAGCTCAGGCCTAGAAGTTGAACAGAACAAGTCCAGTCAATTGCAAGACAAGTCATACAGCAAAATGTTACTAATTTCTTGGAATTTAGTTGAATTCCAATTCACGTAACATCAGCTCTCTACAATGAAATTCTGTTAGAAGCATGAATGACTCTCCATCTCTTATAACCACAAAAAAATAGAAAACATAAAGCTGTATTTTTATTCTGCAATTCTCTTCTAGGTCTACTTCAAGCAAAAAAAAATACAGAAAAAGAAAGGAAAAAAAATTAAAAAGGAACAAAGCTCCCAAGTACAGGACCATTTCCCCCCACAATTCTTCATGCATAAAACACACAATTTATACATCTAGAGAAATTTAATGAGGAACATATGTCCTTGTATGAGATAAAAACACATGTGCAAAATATTCTTTGTGTTTCATGGAAGCAGGGTTCAGGTAGCATTTAAAGCCTAGAGCTGCTGGGAGTGAAGTCAAATAACTTCAAAATCAGACATAAAAATAACTGGATCACAAACTTACTTCTTAATAACAAATTTGATTTTGCTACTCCCACGGATGATTCTTTCAAGGCGTGGAATTCCAAACCATGTGGGACTCCGGAAGGGGACTCCTTCTGGCAAGCCTTCAATGACCAAGGCGTCAGGATTTGATTCAAATACAGAATAGGGAACTTTCACTGTCTCTGAAAGCCCCAGAGCTTGGGCTGAAAATGAAGATTAAATGATAGATTACACGCTTAAATGGTGGAATTTTACCCCAAATGATTTTAAGAATCTTGTCTTATAGAAGCTCTGCTACTCAAAGCTAACAAGCCCCCTACAAAAAAAAAAAAAAAAAAGGAATATTTAAATATATTTAAACAGATTCCCTTTTACTTTTTGTGGAGTAACTGCAAATGGGAACCTGGCCCATCTTGTTACAGATAATATCTAATATAGGCCTGCAGTGCCTAATGTTTTGAGAACTTCTTTTCATCCAAAAGCTTTTGTGCAATCAACTTGTCACACCTGGGAAAAATTAAGGCCTAGGATGCTGTTGTAAAAACATTTATGTCAATTATAGGAAAGAGTAAGTAAAACACAGGTAAGAGGAGTCAAAATTTCCATATCTGTCCTAGTATACTTGTGATTTACTTCTTAAGTAAATACAGTAACATTTAAACAAAGGAGTTTTCAAATGCAGCAGCATTACAGAATAGTTCATTTAGCATTTAACTTACCAAACTTTATACTAAATATATCTTCTACTTCCTTTCTTAGATTTGTGATCTTGGCATTCCAATCTTCTTTTGCTGAAAACCAGAAATAGCTGTCAGAGAATTACCCAGCTCTAGATACAGAGGTACATTTGAACATACTTCTTTCAACATAAGAACACAAAAACTAACAACATAATTATATCTGATTAGACAGGGACACACAATGAGTAATGAATATTAATAGCAGTTTAAATGATACACATAACTACCTCTACATAATGAAATGTAGTTACAAATTTCAAACACTGACCCTAGCAGAACAACTTGTTCTTCAGAGCCTTCAGATTCAGGAAGAAATTATTTTAGTGGTTCTTACAAAACTGGAATTAATTAACCATAGTGTATAATAACATTCTTTAGAGTAGAACCTGAGGATTTAAAAAACACTTTGCTAAACATTTTGCTTAATATTAAAAAAAATTCTATTGCAAAAAAAAGCAAATTATAGAAGTGCTAGCCAGTGCAGACAATTTGTAGCTTAGATAGAGAAGAAATAAAAGGGTGTCCAATAAAAACCACTTTTTTTTCACTAAAAAATGGCATTGTAGGGGTTTTGCATGGCCTGGTTTTTGGTAGCGGGAGGGTTACAGGGGTGGTTTCTGTGAGAAGCTGTCAGAAGCTTCCACCATGCCCTGGTGGCTCCAAAGATGGACAAGCTGCTGGTCAAGGCTGGGCCAATTAGAAATGGTGGTAATACCTCTGTGATAAAAGATTTAAGAAGAAAAACTAACAAGAAAAGTGGTGGTGCAGTTGTAATTGCTGCCAGAGAAAAGCAGGGTGAGAATATGTGAGAGGAACAAATGTGCAGACACCAAGGTCAGTGAAGAACAAATGGAAGGATGTGCTGCAGGTACCAAAGCCAGGATTCCCCTGCAGCTTGTGGTGCAGCCCATGGAGAGGCTGCTGTGCCCCTGCAGCCATGGAGGGCATGGGGGGCAGAGATCCACGTGCAGCCCATGGAGGAGCCCACGCTGCTGTGAGAAGCTGCTGGAAGCTTCCACCACATCTGGCAGAGCCAATCCCTGATGGCTCTGAAGATGGACATGCTGCTGGCCAAAGCATGGCCAATTAAAGATGGTGGTAAAACTTCTGTGATAACATATTTAAGAAGAAAATCAAAACAAAGTGGGGCACACACAGCTTCTCCTAGCCAGAGAAGAGGAGGAGGTGAGAACATGTGAGGGAAACAACAAGGAGACACC
This sequence comes from Certhia americana, assembly GCA_018697195.1. NCBI lineage: Eukaryota > Metazoa > Chordata > Aves > Passeriformes > Certhiidae > Certhia > Certhia americana. The sequence goes on along the minus strand of JAGMWU010000021.1, from coordinate 529,105 downwards.
AAGGTCAATGGAGAAGGAGGGGCAGGAGGCGCTCCAGGGGCCAGAACTGCAATTCCTCTGCAGGCTGTGGTGAGATCATGGGGAAGCAGCTGTGCCCCTGCAGCCCCTGGGGATCCATAGGGATGCAGAGATCCACTCACAGCCCGTGGGGATCCACAGGGATGCAGAGATCCACCCACAGCCCGTGGGGATCCATAGGGATGCAGAGATCCACCCACAGCCCGTGGGGATCCACAGGGATGCAGAGATCCACCCATAGCCTGTGGGAGAGGTGCCCATGCTGGAGCAGGTGGATGCCTGGAGGAGGCTGTGAGCCCATGGGAGACCCATGGAGAGAGGGGCCGTGCTCCCAGCCTGTCCTTGGAGCACTGCACCCCGTGGAAAGGTGTGTTGCAGCAGTCTGGGGAAGGACTGGTGCTCGTGAGACTGATCTATGGCAGAGAAGTTTGCAGAGAAATGTCTCATGTGGGAGGGACCCCAGGGTGCAGCAGAGGAATGATTTCTCTCCCTGAGCAGCAGGAGAAGCTAAAGGTGATGAACTGACCATGGCCCCCATTCCCTTGCAGAGCTGGGGTATGGGGTACAGCTGCAAGGAGGAAGGGGTGGGGGGAAGGTGTTTTTAAGGGTTAATTTTACTTCTCATTATCCTGCTCTGATTCTGTTAGCAATAAATTCACCTTATATCTCTAAAATGAGCCTGTTTTGCCCATGGTGGTATTTGATGAAGAATCTCCAGTCTTTATCTCAATCCATGAACCCTTTGTTATATTTTCTCTCCTCTGTTCAGCAACAGAGGGGAGTGAGTGAGCAGTGGGTGCCTGGTCCCTGCCCAGTGTCAACACATGGCATCATACTTCATTACTTTTCATTTCAACACAAATAACAATTAGCTGTTACTGAGCCAAAACAATTCTGAGCTGTAAAAGGCAGGCAGGAAGGAAGCTATACAGAATTTTTTTGTTTCCGAATCAGGGTATTTAACACTTGCATGTGTGTTTATACTTATTCACATGTTTTAGTCCTAGTGGAAAAGGAATCAGACTGACTAATTTACTTTAAAAAATTGTTATTCACAAACTGTCTGTTGATGGCACAGGACTACTATTTTCCAAAATAAAAATATTTTGAAAAAGTCTAATATTCTTTAGCAACATTAGGTTTGCATCTGAAGTAAGAAGATCCTTGGCCTTTGTGTGGGAAGGTGGTTTTCACTAGGCTCTAAGCCCAGGAGAACATTTGCTGTGTTTTTCTCTCGGACATTAGACCCTGGACCCCAGCAAGCATGGTGGGCACTGGTAATTCCAGAATCACCTACAAATTAGTGAAAAATACAGTGAAATAACTAGTACAAAAAAGAAGTATTCTGTACATTCCAACAGTCTGAGATTTAAGTATCATCATTACTACTTGCCTGTTCTTTCAGAAAGAGGATTTTACTAGCTGGGTTTTACTGCTGTCACTGGAACATGCTGTTATTCCTTTGAAGAAAACCCAAACTTGATGCTGCCTTTTCTTGCTTCACACAAAACCCAGCCTTTTCTATTTAACTACCCTCTTACTGAATATAAGTTTTTTCTCTAAGATCAAAACCAAATCCACAATACATTGTGATGATGTAAGGTGACTACTGCTTGCATGATTATTAGATCATATCCCTTTTATTTTTTTTTTCCTCCAGCAAGCTAAAAACATAGGACACCCTGAATCTTAGCTTGTGTTCTTACTACATGCAGATTCAGACTCCTAAAACCCCCAATGAGATCTGGATTGCCCATTCCTGTTGTAAGAAAGCAGCAAGATACTTCAATTTAGAGCATTCAGAAATAAACTCCAAACTGATTCTTCACTCTATTACAGTCACATCATGCTTTCAAGAAATCCCTACAATTCCTTACCAAGAGAGACCTGAAAGAGCCCAGGACTCCAGACCTTTGATTCAGGCCAGGACAGAACTCCAGTTCTCTGGGGCTCTGAAGGTGACCCAGTCTAGATATTCAATGGCAGCTGGGACTGCACCAGGATTTCACAATCCAGGAAGCCATCTACATTCACAGTGATCAGTTTACTCCTTCCAACCCTCATGAAGAATATGCCAGCACATTCATCACACTTCTTGAAAAAATTCTGCATTGATCTAGATGTGTTTCCCCATCAAACCCTTCCATTCCCACTTGGAGACAGCACCTGTCATACCTTGATTGCTTAAACTGGGCTGAATAACTTCAGTTGAAGTGTGAGTTAGCAGCTCTGGCCTGCAAGCAGAACACAAATAATCTGCTTATTCTTGACATAAATTAAATACTACTACCTATTAGGACATGAATTGAAGAGTTTTAATTTTTCTATTATGTTTTTTCACACTTGTCAACATGCTAACAGATATGCAAAACTGTTGTATCCCTTTTGGGAATGTTCTCCCCCCAAAGCCCCTCCCCCAGAAACTGTAACCTGGCCTGGGTTACCTGCCCCCTTGTCTCCTGACCTATGGCCATCGGCCAGGTAACTTGACCCTGACCCCAAAGGTGATAAAAACCTCTCTCCCCCCATGTGACCTCTCTCTTGCCTCCGGAGCTCCTTCATGGAATAAAGGCCTTGGAATACATCCTGGGGGAAGGAGCCTCTTTTGTAACTCTCTCTACCCTATTTTGTAGTTCCCCTCTTCCAATACTCCCCCTAAATCTGAGCTGGCAGCTTGTGGGGGGGTGGAGGAACAGGGGAATTTACACAAAACATATTCTGAAAATATTTGTCTGGGCTGCAAATGTCCACTTTATGATGCAGAATATTTAATTTGCCTGTTTGGTAACTAGAGACTAAATGCTTCATGACTTAATGAAATCAAGTGCTTGATTACACATAGGATGTTTGTTTGGACTCCTTCTTAAAAACCCCTCCATGTTTAGACTTACCTTTTGATTACAAATTTTATTCTGTTGCCCACTTGAATTATTTGTTCAAGGCAAGGGATTCCATACCAGGAGGGACTCCTAAAGGGGATATTCTCTGGCAGCCCTTCAACATAGAGGTCAGTTGGATGGGCTTCAAATTTCTTGTATGGAACAGCTTTGGGCTCATTGCTCCCCAAAGCCCTGCCTGTTGGAACAAAATACAACAGACTGGCCATTCAACCTTCATTAAAAGCTAGCTGATACCAACTCCTCAGGCTGTTGCAACCGTGATCTTAAAATGTGGAACAATGCAAGACATCTAAATCCAATAGAACCCAAGTCTCTGCACATAAAAAATGTAAAAAATTTGCCGTATTGTATGACGATGTTGTTGGGCAGCCACAATACCAGACAGGACTGCTCATTAATCCATTTGTTTTATCTAAAGTTGTTAATCTGTTATAAAGTATCATGAAAAATTTTATTCTAGCTCCTATGAAGTTGACTATTTTTTCATATTGGACAGAATATAAAAATTCACTCAGGAATGTTTTAATACTAATTATGATAATATTGCAGTGGATATAAACAAATGGTTGTTTTATTCACCACCAAAGGAAAAAAACTCCTAACAGGAAGGAATCGAGAGCAATCAGAAGAGCTGTATATATAAGACATAATTCTTTTTAAACTATGAATTTACCTTGTATAAGCAGTAAACAAAAACATTCTTTTTCACTGAACTTCCGGAATTTTAAATGCTTGAAAAAGAAATCCGAACAAAGGTCTCATTCACGTAGATGTTTAAAGGAAGGAATGAAAGTAACCTTCAAGAAATACAAAGCCAGGAAGAAAATAAATAAATAATACTGTACTTACCAAACTTTTTACAGAAAATTTGATCTACCATCTTTCGCAGTTTGGTGATTCTGGCGTACCACTCCTCTTTCGCTGTATTTGAGACAGACACAGAACAAAACCAACATTCCCTAATTATTTTGGTTATATTTTCAGTTGTTCAGTTTTATATGATGATGCATAATCACTCTGCATTTTCAGGTAACACATAAATGCTCTGTGTAAGAAGTATGGATTCAATGTGGAACAAGAAAAAATGATCATAAAATAATGACAGAGTATTAAAACTGATAAAACTCCACTGAACCCGTGACATCACTCTTGCTACAAAATACACACAGTGTCCTGGCCTGAAGAACTGCAATACTTTCATAATCCACCTCCAAACTGCAAATTCCACTTGGAGATGGGAATAGTTTTTCAATAGTTTCATTTCCTGAAGAATTATCTTCATATTCAATGCAGAATTAGGCATGAATATGGGATGAAAACTTGCTTTTAAGGGATCAAAGTGCATATAATGCAAATCACTTTTTGCTCCTGAATATGTCTTTCTGACCAACAAGTGAAGCTACGCAGTCTCAAAGAAGACATTGGCCAGCTGCAACACTGTGGGTTAAGTCAGAATGCAAAAGCAATGACTTGTATTCCATACTTGCACTAGACTGGGCTATCAGCATAAGCACCAGCTCACACTTCTCCAGCCATTCCTGAGATATGACTGGTCTGTCTTGCAGCCAGTATCAGTCTCCTCAGAGTTTCAGGACTGAGGCCATTCCACAAAATCTTCCTGACTATCCTGCTACCCACAGGAATGCAAATGAAAATCATCTTTTCCTCTACCAGTCAAAGTAAAGGTTCCATACTCATCCCATTCCTTTCTTGCTGGGGACACAAGCTATCAGGGCTCATGGACAGAGCAGGAATTGGACATGGAGCCACAAGGAGCTGAGAGAGCAGGGGCTGGTGCTCCACTGCTCTGTCTCCTGAGATGGTAATGGACACAGGGAGCAGCAGAAGATACAATGAGCTGCTGGGAAAGAGGGAATCCAAACAGGAAGAAAACTGCAGGAAAGGAGGCTCAGACAGCTGCTGTCTTCTGTGTTCTCTGAGATGTTATTGACATCTCCCAGGGATGCTCTCTTCTCTTAGAGACAATGCAGAGGTCACACGTAACTATCTCTGCCAAGTGATAGTTGGTGATGAAAAGCCATATAAGCAACTGTTCAGAACCCTGTGCCACAGTTATTGGTTGCTATTGGTTTTATTAACTACAGGGGGTTTATGAGTTGAGCAATGTACTTGCTTTGCCTTCACAATCAGTACAATCATATTAAAAATTACTAAAACAACAGAAAAAAGGCTAATCTAAAAGGCCACATAAGAGTTCAATTAAGGCTAAGCCTCAGTTACTAGCCTACCCACTAGCCTACCCACTATTTTTGTAGTGAAATTTTGTGCTTGTAGGTACAGTAGGTTATTAAGGTTCAATACACTAAGTTTACTTATATTTCCAGAAAAGTTTCATTCCTGAACACACGTTAAATAGACATCCTTGTGGTATAACTGCTTTGCTTAATTTAGATCCTTAATGTTCATGTTAATATAGCCTTTGCTATACCTTTTATAACAGAAGACTATGAGCATATAATACACATAATGGTACTGCACTAGGGCAAATACTACTGTCTATATGTTTGTATTGTCTGAACTAAGGACTTCTCTGGTATTACCAGAACTCCACAGTTGAACCAGGCTGAGGTTGCCAGTGAGCAGTCTGGATTGGCATGAGCATTGGGAGCAATCTGTAACTGTTGTTTAAGGCAAAGCTTTTAACACTTGGTTTGTTTGGATAATTAAAATATGCCCTGAAGACCAAGAGACAAGAGAATTCAACTGAAGAGAAAAAAACTTGGGTTTTTTTTCCATGCTAAACTTCTTTCTACCAACTTGAAGGGAAATGATTTCATGGGTGCAATTCCTGCAGTCTTATTTTTACACAGTCATTTTTTCTACCTTTGTATGGGCACTCAATGAAGACAAGCCATGTAAGAGCATGCATCTGCTGAAAAGCACTCCTGATGGGAAACTGGTTGGAATGTATTATATCTTTGCACCACTATGTGCAAATATAGGCCTATTATCCAAACAAATCAGATCCTATGGCAATAAATGCCACTATGTTCACTACTGAATTTCAGTTAATCTAATTTTGGAAAATCCCATGTAGAAGCAATTATTCTGTGGTACAGACAGTTTCTCTATCCAGTACACTCTATCCCCTGTGGAAGCCAATGACTTTTCTCTATATCTCAAGACTAACACCTAGCTAGCTCATTATTTTTCTTTCTGTCAAGCTGAATCAAATCCATTGACAGTAACACTAGCTTGGAAAACCAATGGAAAAGTCTATAGCTAAAGAAAACTTAAAATCAAAATAATTGCTTGCAATGTATTATCAGTAAAAGCAAATTGTAGCCACTACTAAGACTGACAAATAGAAATATCATACTGCACTTGTACAACTCACACATTTGAAAACCCACCTCCTGAAACTGTCTTGTCCACTGGACCAGCTTTCAAATTCAGAAGTTCAGGCCTGAAAGATTTAAGACGCATTTTTCAACAGAGACAGACACTTTGAGAAACTAACCTCCAGCCACAGCCTCAAGTTACTACTTACTGAAGGATGAAAACGAAAAAACCTTCCAGGGGGCATCGTTATCCCCAGCACTAAGTTCAACTAACACCAAAGTATCATTAGAGCTGGCTGGCACTCTACTGACAAAACATTTTCATGCCCAGTACCCTTATCTGCCAGAGCTGTAACATTTCATGGTAACATACAAGTTCCCATTAAACTTACCTCTAAGATACGTTTAATCAGAAACAAAGATCCAAATTCAACATTTAATCTCTAAAAAAGTAAACTTCAAAGCAGACACTTCTGTTTCCAAAATATATCTAATTTTATCCGCAGTTGAACAAACAAAAAATGAAACATTCTGATGTTTCTCACAGAGCCAAACTAGTTTTTTAGCTGCTCTGGTTACACATTTCAAAATCAATGAATACCATAAATTAATTTCTGTTAACAACTAAGACATATTTGACAAAAACAGGTGCTAGCATTGCACAAATAATTAAATCTATGTATGATATGTGATTTTAAGTGAGACAAAAGGTAGATCTACACTTCTTCCTCTTTTCTAGTTATCTAAAAGCATAATGATGATAGAAACTAATCATATTCCTCTCAAATGTAAGCAACTGCCATAGCAAAGGCAGCATGCACAGAGGCAGGGGCTGCCACCACCCCCAGTTCTGAACCTGACCATTGCAATCACCAGATTCCTGTCTATTTCAAAAACTCTTGGATTAGGCCCTACACCACTGAACACAGGAAAACATCAGCTGTTACTCACTGAAGCTTCCTTTAAACTTCAATCAGTCTCCATCTGAGGTCTCCTCCATGTACACTACCTGATCTACCACCAGACACACCAAGGACACACATCCAACTAAATCACAGGAACCAGCAGCTATGTGTTGGCCTCAAGCTTTCCCTGGGAAATGCTTTATACAAATACAGCCATAGACACCTTGGTACAACATTCCAGCAAGTTAAAAAAAAGCATTAGCTGAAATTAGGCCAGGATCCTCAAACAGGATTGAATATCCCAAAATCAATGGCTTTCAACATGTATTGCAGTTGCAGAGATCTGAACAGTACAAAGGGATCTGCCCTGACAGGAAGTCCATAATATTGAAGAGATCTGTCCAGAGATCTCTTCAGCACGACTAGAAGTGTTCCATTGGTCTAATAAGCTGAATTTATTGAAGTGAACATCAACTAAAAAATATTTCTTAGTACTGTAAATTAATATGCCAGTAGAAACCAGTTTGGAATTCCTTGAAGAAAAATAAAGCAAAGTGGAACCAGCAAAAAACAATGAGTAATGTAGAGACAAAAATAGAAATTCCTTACTTTTTAATGACAAACTGGATCCGCTCCTTTGCTAGAAGTATCCTCTCCAGCCGGGGAATGCCGTATGTGGTGGGACGCCTGAAGGGAATCCCTTCTGGCAACCCTTCCACTTGTAAGTCTTCTGTATGTGTCTGGAAGAGTCCGTAAGGGATAGACACTGGACCTCCTGTTTTTACAGCTTCAGCTTTAAGGAAAAAGGAGAATAAAAACATGAGACCATTGCCCGTCCCTGCAAGGCACTGGGAGCTCAGAACCAGCAGCAGCAGCGCAGTTCAGTGGGCGGCAGAAGGACACACAAGGAACTGGAGGCTGACATTGAGGGAGTCCCCCAGGCAACCCCAGGATTCCCATCTGCCACTAGAACTGCTTCATAAGCTCCCCCATTCCCAGGAGGGTTTGCTGCTATTATCCCTCTGTGTTTCAAGCCACAAGGTTGTTTTGGTGGCTGCCACTGTAGGAAGGGCAAACCCCACCATTCCGGATTTCCCACTGTTGCCATGGACTTCCAGACATTTAGCAATTTTGAATTTAATGATCCTTTACTCTTACTTTTTGCCTGTTGCTGTTTTACTTGTTATCAGACTGTTATTTTTTCACTTACACCTAACTAGTAAGTGTAGTATTGCTGGAAACGGATTGGTTAATACCATAAGGGGAAGCAACTCATGCCATAGTGCCTACCTCTTAAATTGTCTTAAACCAACTTAATATTCTTAAACCAACTTTGCTACATGCAAACATCAAAATCAAAATTAAAGCAATGCACTAAGAACGATGCTTCCTTCTAGAGCAATTAAGCTACAGTAAATCAGATTCTGAACTGTATTATCTTGGTGCAAATTGCTTTCAGTGGGCTGTTTAAATATCAGACGATAGTCACGTTCCAAACATGTAGTAATTCCAAATGACAAAGTCTATTCTGAAAGCACTTCCACTTTTGGTGGCAGGGGCACACTGGCATTTATTTTTAATCTTTACCGATGCTATTTTAGTTTGTGATACATGGACACACAACATATCTAAATGCAGCTTTTGGAGACAAATTCCAAAGTCTAACACATCTGCTGCTTTTTCTTTCCAAGAGCCATTAACATATAGAATTTTTGCTTCACTGCAAAACAATCATAATCAAAAATGAACAATCAATGAGTGGCAGCATCTCTTCAGTGCCATTCTAAAGATTCTTTCACTTAAGGAATCAATGTGATTGCAGAGAAAAGGACAGCTCTCTCAAATGTGGGTGCTCAAGATACATGAGCATGCAGGTGCTCCAGGAGACTAAGCAAAACTGAAAAATAAAATCAAGTTTCACACTTTGGTACCAAACTAACCCCTTTTGAAATTACTCTGTTCATCAAAAAAGCTACTTTCCTCAATTTTATGTCTTCTAACAGTATTTAGCTCTTTGGTGCTGTTCGTTCTGCTGTGCTCCTGAGCCAACAACAAGTTGAATGCCAAAGAGCACTCTGTAACTTGCTGTGACAAAGGACTATAGGCAATGGCATGGAAAAGTGTGTAACACATACCATATTTTTTTTCAAACAGCTTTTCAACTTCCTTTCTCAACTCTGTAATCCGCATATTCCATTTTTCTGCCAAGAAAAGAGGACATGTCAGACTACAAACAAAACTGAGAATCTCCTGTAAAATCTGTGTCAGCACTAAATGAAATATGAAGTGTGTACTTTTACTGCTCACTTGCAAACAGACTACACCTTAAAATGCATGAATACCTTCAGGAGAAAAGTACAGAATAAAATATTTAAGATTACTTACAAAACTTGTATAGTAAATGAAGCTAAAAAAAACCCCACAGCACAAACTAGATTAAAGTAACTTCCAAAAATGATTTCTCTCTTTGATGGCTAAGTCGGCAATTCTTGCTGCCACTAGGGGTAAAAGCAGTTCATAGCTGCTGTTGATAGTTGTCTAATTTTGGATGCTGAAAATCTTAATTAGTGAAGCTTGATAAAGCTTAGAGAAAGTACATGGAGTTGTTTTGGTGCAAATCTGTAAGACTACATGGATCAGGAAGCATCTGCCATTCTCTACCTTAATCCAATATTTCTCCAAGTCCTGGTGTTGCAAAATACTCCCATAAATCCAATTTCAGAAAGAAAATACAGATGGCAAGACAGAAGTTATCCAAATCCAAACTTAAAATCCATGGAGTTTTGGATTAAATGGCAGAATTTTAACATCTAATTTTCTGCCTGTAACAGAGCACACATTTTCACTTGTTTTTGTACTATCTCCATGCTTTTAGGATAATCCCACAGCTCTTTTGTAGATGGTACCACATATTGTCTGGCCTTCTAAGAAAGAGTTAAGCAAGTGTACTCACAACTTACTTCTTACTCTAAAGATTTGAATCTAGTAACTACAAAGGTAAAAAAAATAAGGCCATTCAAGCTATTCCACTTCCAGTTGTCAAAAAATTCTTGTATCAGACAAGACAGTGGATTGAATTTTGAGTCCATGTCAAAAGGGCCTTACATATTCGTTCTCAGACCAAGGTATACAATTTGGGGTCCATATTTAAGCTTCTATTTTTTAATGTAATTTCATGGATATCAACAGGACAGAATGCTTCAGATGTAGGCAAGAATCAGGAAAAAGGGTGTTTTGCCACGCTACCTTGCATCCACACATAAACTCTTCATTCTAGTTACCTGGAAGATAGTCTACATTAATTAACCTGTTTATATTTTGAAATTACATCTTCATGGATAAATCTATACAATTGTTTCTGCTACCCTTTTACTGCTACACTGTATTGCACAGCTTTTAATATGATAAACACATCTTGAGCACAACGTTTTCTACTCCTGTGTGACTTTCACTGTACAATATTTCCCCCTTTAAATATTTCCATTGACCCAGATGAATCTCTGATTTCAGCACAACCACAAATTGTATTTTCTGTTGACCAATGGAACAGTGGATTAACAGCAGCTTTTCCAGAAGAGTCAGGAAAATATGAATTGGCTGATCTAAAGGGCAAATGCTGCTTTACTCCACAGAGCTGGTGAACACATATGGACAGTCCTGGGACAACAGTTTCTAATAACACCTGTGTGACTCCAGACTGGAACCCAGAGGAAAACGTCAAGAGTTGAGATTCCTTCAGATCATCAAGTTTTGAGGCAGGCTCAATACATAATCTCCTCCAAAACTCAGGCTAGTTTTCATCAGAGGGAGAATAGGCAGAAAGAATGTCATACCATACTACAAAGAAACCATATAAAAGCATATAAATAATACTGTTCCAAATATTGGTGGTTGCTGCAATTTTAGGAGAAGCTGCTCCCACCCAGCCTGGTCTGTATCTCCTCCTTAAGACGTTCAAGAGAATGTTCTTACCTAAACCATTAGGCCTCAAGGCTTCATCTCTCTCAGTTTCCAAATCCCACAATCACTGGCCAAACATACTAGGTCCATCTTTTCAATCTACTACACTCTAGTCCCTCTCCCTCCAATGGAAACGCTACAGGGATTAATAATCAAATACACCACATTACAGGCATTTTTATTTGGAATGATGGATACTAAGAGAATAGGCAATTGGGAAAAAAATCAAAAACTGGTTCCCATTTTGATCCACACACTGGTTTTTTAGATACTTTTGTATTTTATTAATAAGTTGGACTAAAGAGATATTTCAAAATTCAGAGGGTTTATCAAGCAAGCAGTGTGATTTTTAAATCTGACTGTCAGCATTGTTAACCCCTTGGACCCTGGCCAAATACTGTAAAAACATTCTTTTGTCACACACTTTGTGCTCACATAGCAAAGTTGAAGACCTACCACAAAGCTAAGCTTACACTTTGAAAAGCAGTTTAGTTTTCCCATGGGCACCAAGATAGATGGTGTCTTCTTTCTATTCCTAAATAAACACCTTATGATATATACAAAACATCATACCAATTAAACAACAGTCCTAAAAACTTTCCCCATCTGTCCACAGACCCTCAATTTTATGCCTTTCTCTGCTCCTTGGGATATGTTCCAGAAAATACACAGCAGGAACAACCTGAGCAGTGCACACACATTGATGTTCAGGTACTAGGCACACTCCTGTTCCCATCACCATGCCACAGAGGACTCTTTGAGGAAATAAAATGGGACACATATAACTCAGCATGAAAAACACAGAACTGCTGCAGGCTGGCAAAACCTGTGCTAAGCACTGTGCTAGAATGGGGAAAACCATACATACTTCCCATCACTGTCACAGTGAGACAAGGGGACTTTTTCCCCATTAAAACTGTATAACACAATTGAGAGAAACAATTTAAAGTTTCTGAGCTTTTTATAAAATCAGAAAGCAAAAAAAAAGGTGTGAAAAGATTTTTGCTGACAATGTACGTTCCTTTCAGCAATGATATTTTTAACTTCAAATAGTTAGTTCAGAATTTTTTTGAAATCTAACTTAATTTCCCAAAGATTGTCAGCTTCCATCAAACATTTTATCAGAGACTGGTTAAAATTAGTTTGCTTTTCACTTTGTTGTACTGCCTCCAAAAAACTAAGAGCACAACTCACTATTCTCATGCCACTCAAGATACTTGTTGAATCAAGACATACAGGAAGGACCTCAACCTCAACCATCTTGATCTCATCAGGGTTATGTAAAATACTGGAATTCCTTATAAGATGAGACAGGTTCCTCAAGCACGAATCTATTGTGTTTTCTGAGTGCATGTATCTTAGTCACCCTGAAGCTACTCAAGACATTAACCACCTCCTTTCTCCTATGCTGTTATCTAATATTGGACTTAAATACAAAAGGTTCAAAGTCTTCCTAAATGCTCAAAAGGCAGCACTGCAACTACCAAAAGCTGCTCTTTTTTCATTAGAGCAAATGAAGGGTCTTTCCCCAAAACTTCTACATTCATTTGGTGAGTTACCCAGATCTTGCAATACCATAGAGACCTGCCACTTTCTGTATGTAAACATCAAAGTGAACACAAGAGGCAATATCCTCAATACAATCAATTTAGGAAGTAAAGATACCTAAATAATCTGTGAGATGCAAATTACTATAATCTCACTGCACAACATCTAGCTCAAAATGAAATTTTCTTAAAAACAGCACAGAGAGAAAATAAACTAAGTCAACTCAGAGCAACACTGAGCAGGTGAGCCCCGAGACAGTCCAAAACTAGTGATTATATATTGCAAGCTCAACTAAAACTTCTGCCATCCTAATATTTTATTCTCTTTCCTTTCCATCTGACTCAATGCTGCTTCACTTCCAAAACTTCTGGCCTTCAAAGCTTACATGACTTTCTGCTGAGAGAATCTATCTAACAAAAGCTTCTACAACACCAACTCCTCAATATTCTACTCTAGTAATGCGGTCCTTATGTTCTCCTGACCAAACCAAAAGAATGATACATGTTCAATGGCCTACTGGTATTAATGATCTTTTAAGAACAGCTCTCAAACCTTAAGTGAGTTTTGCTAAAAGTGACATTTGTCATGAAAAAAAACTCTTACAAGAAGATCCATGAGAATATTATTATTTACTTAAATTTACAGAATTCCTAATAAAAACTCAAATACTCTGACAAAAGACATATTCCTGACAGTATAAAAGTAGATATATTAATAACCTAAACCAACCCAAACCAAACCTACCTACCCCAAACCAAAACACACCACACCACACCACACCACACCACACCACACCAAACCAAACCAAACCAGAGAATAAAGGAGAGGTAAAAGGATCACAAAAAATCCCAGGCAAACGCATCTTTAAAAACCAGAGAAAAAGAAGCTGCATGGATGCATTTCTGGGGAGAAACGCAAACATAAGGGATCAGGAAAGAACAACACCCAGAAAAACCCAAACGTCCTGTGCATCTATGTAAAATGTCAACTCCATACAAGGAGAGGTGGCCTCTGATGAGATGTGCACTCGACTTTGCAATCCTTACTATTTTTTTTTATCATACCCAGACACCATGGCCATCTTAAAATTGAAGGCTTGCACAAAGCCGTGTCTCCACTTCTGCAGCACAAACATTACCCAAAGCTTTTTTTCATAAAACAAAGCAGGGGAAGAAAATAATCTTTATATATGCAATCTTACTGAATAGAGTGAATGCTCTGGCTCACGTCTGGCAATAATGGCAGCTTCATCAGAGGAATTGGTGCTCGGCAGTCTCTTCTCAGGGGGAAGTGTAGTCAGCACATAATCGTTAAAGAAACACACCACAAAAAAGAAAAAAAAAAAAATCACGTTTTTTCTCCATGGAATTTGTGTTTCCAGGGACGGTGGTAAGTGCAAAGGTTTCTATCTCAAACGCTCATCAATATTAGACAGACACCCTGGTACGGCTATAACTTACACCACCTCCAAAAACAGCCTTCTTCTTCCAGTACCATGCTTTTCCAGAAGCTACAGCTAATACAATGTGACATGTAACTTACAGTGTGTTTACTAAAGCAACAGTGACTCTCCAGCAAGACATGAATGAATGTTGGAAACAGCTCCTCCATTTCAATGAATACTTTTCATTATCAACACTTGAAAACAAATACACAAAAGATAAAAACATTTGCTGGTCTCGGATCATTTCGAAACCAAGCACACTAAGTCCAAATCTTCAGGAGATTGTGGTTTCTAATAATTTGTCCAACAGGCTTCGCTTTAACAAAGCAGACCACACTCCAAACTACACTCAACACCAGCACACAATTCTCTCCATTCAGTGGCATGTCAATTCAGTCTATGGGGGAAAAACACATTTTGGGTATAAAAATCCTCACAACCAAACTGTAATCAATGCATGGTAAACTGATCATTCACTCGGGAATTCAGGCATCGAAGCCTCACTTTGCTTCTGACGAGTCAGTCCCAGAGAAATCTGGGTGAAAAGGAAAAAAACAACAATGCGGCCTGAATGCATGGACGGGGACAAAGTTACAACCAAACACACCATGCCAATGGCAGTTATTTTCGTGTTGGTTGCACCAAAAGAGACATATCAAAGGAAGCCAACACAGAACTCACAGCATGCAACAAAAATAGAAGAAAACTTACACTACCATGAGCCTTGCAATACAATTCCAGACAAAAAGCAAGGAGATGACAAATTACCTGCTAACGGTGATGGAACACTGAAGGAAAGTTTCTCTTAACAAACCTATTATCATCACTAGATTCTCTTATGAACCCTTGAGGGAAAAGACACACAGCTCTGCAGAGAAGCCTGTATTCAAATTCCAAATGTTGGTTACCTTCACCAGCACCTGGATACAGTTTCTCAAATGGATTTTGTTCCCTTGAAAACAATTCTATTATGACAACACACAACCTCCACTTTGCGGATTGCTGAATTTCAATCCACTAGGGTGCCCACTCATCCAATACCATTAAGAACACCTCAGACATTTCATCAGCTACAGCTAACTGGCTGTATTATTAAGGCACAAACAACACAGTTGTGCGTCACTTCCCTTTCACCATTCTTGCCAAGTTACTGGAGGGAGCAAATATACCGTGAAAAACCCCAGTGAATATATTACCAAAACTGATAATACACTGATGCTTTTTCTCTTGCAGGAAAACAATCCCTTACTGCAACATCTCCATCACCCAGCTGCAGCTGTTCAGGACAAATTTCCTCAAGACGATCTAGATGCCCGTATTCTATGTATTTCCTTTACTAATACACAGACATAAACAAGGACATCTATAAAATTCCCAAAAACAATGGGACATCAGTTCATCTGTCTCTCATTGTTTGTGTGAGCAATAACCAAAAAGAATTTCATTTGACAGAATACAGACAAGGTCGCCTAATCGTTGTATGCCTAGTGAAAACACACAAATGAAAGTTTAAAGTGATGAGACATCTCATCTGCAATTCTTAGCCACTACCTCTAGACATTGTCAGGAATAACAGTCTTCAGGAACACAGATTTATTCTATGCAAAACAAAACCAGGTGCAACTTGTACAACACTTCTCTTACAGGAAATTCTGTGAAAAAAGAAAAGGCCTAAGAAAAAAGCTGCTTACAAAAACCCTCAAATCTGACTCAAAGGGTCACACTCAGCATCTGCAGCTATAAAACTGTCTAGACCAAAACCAAGGCTAGAGCAGAGTCTCCGTCATTTCCTATCACACTTCCCCTTCCCACGATCCCTCTTTCAGTCACCTATAAAAGCACATGGCTATTAGCAGGAACACAATACTACCTGGATTTTCTCTTCTCTCAATGAGTTCAGTTAATACTGCAGCCAGCTGAAACAATGAACTTTTCGATCCCTTACAGGAGAGTAATGCTGCTGAATTTCATGCAATGGTACCCTCAACCATGGTGTTAGCTACCTTCAATGCAAACTAACAGATCTGCAGGAAGGAGCAGTGTGCTAGCAAAACCTGGCTTGAAAAGCCACCAACACTCAGAATGGAAAAGCCCATGGGCTTCTAGAGGCAAAGCCAGCATGACAATGAGAGTAACTTTTCACATCCCCATCAATACCACTACATAACTACACTGGGGACATGAGCAACTATACAAAATGCCTTTCCTGACTTAAAGCAATGACAGCTCCCCATCACAATTTGCATTATTGCATAAGCCCACTGGGTTTGATTTGGGAGACTGAATGCCCAAAACCAAAACAAAAATCACAAAAGCCATTCTGGTGAAAAAAATACGAATACAGAGAAGTGGCGGGAGGACAATAGTAACAGCTTCCAACTTAGGAGCACATCTTTCCAAATATATCTGTGAAAAAGTATCTAATGAGTTAATTATCCCACAAAAAAAAAAACCCATTTCACATCTCAAATGCTCTAACCTGTAATTCAAATCTGTACCATGTCACTGCCACAAAAACAACTGTGGTGGCTGCCTGCAAAAAAATTATGATAAAAAAACATATTCCTGACTCTATGTAATAGAACCATATAAAAGCGACTGGATAATGCTCACACCACCAAAACACACCCAAACCAAACCAGAGTAATAAATGGAGAAGGTACATGATCACAAAAAATCCCAGGCAAAGCATCTTTAACCCAGAGGACAAACTGAAGGTGCATGGATGCATTTCTGGGGAGAATCCAACCTAAGGATCAGGAATAGATACACACCCAGAAAACCCCACAACGTCCTGTGCAATCTATGTACCATTGTAAACTCCTACATAGAGGTGGACTGTGATGATGATTGCACGCTGCTAAACCTTCCAACACTAGAGCTCTTATAAATGAAGGCTTGTACTAACATTGTCTACACTCCTGCAGCCACAACCATTACCCAAAACCGTTGGTCATAAAGAAGCAGGGAGAGTAAAAATCATCGTTAATATTTTCATATTCACCTGAAGTTAAACTCCTTTCTTCTCCCACCTCTTCCTAGCAGGTTCATTTTCTTTAAGAATTTTGAACGGTGGTATTCAGTCTCTCTCAAGTGGAAGAATAGTCACATCATCATCCATCTATAAGTAGGAGAAAAAATAAACCAACAAAAATATGGTTTTTGCCTGCGAACCTCAAGCGCAGCATTGGAAATACTCCTAGAATTTCAAAACTCAAAGGACCTGAGCTGATCAGGGCACAAAATTCTTGCACAAGAAATACTTACCTGAGCAACTACACAAAGCTCCTGTCAACTACATGTGAAGGAACTACTTGACTTTCCTTCAAAACGGCCGTGTGCAAACAAACCACACCACAAGACTGCAAAAAAACAAAGCCGCTTCTTACATCCTAAGGAAAACAACACTGTCTCTGAAACAGGAAGGTGACATCACAATCTACAGTAAAATGACCATGACGCAGCCAAGACGAATCAAACAAAATTAATTTTGGATAGAGGGAATACCCTTTGATCTAACTGGAAGTAATACTCATGCCACCTAGCAGATCTCCAAAAGACAGTAACTGCTGAGGTTTGTCTTGAACGACTCAAATGTTCTAAACCCATTTAAAATTAGTGAAAAACTAATGGGGGGCAATGAATTCATCAAACAGGTCAACTACCCCTTACAAACACAATCACAAGTGGACCGACAGGAGAAACAGACAAACGAGCATTGGTCAGAAAGCGCTAACTTCCAACCAGTCACTGCCCAACCATCCTACCTCCTTCAGTGGGAATGAGCATTTTAGGAACTGCCCAAATGGCCAAAACCTCAACCCAGAGGAAAACCAAATTGCTTAGAGCAGACAAAGAAAAACTGATTTACCATACCAGAAAAAACAGGGACACCACATCAAAAAGTGTATGGTTAATTAGCAAGTGATTAATATCAAACACTGACATAATATCTTGCACCTACACAGTTCCGGTATCTTCTGTCACAGAATCCTTTGCAGAGAACTTTTACTTTCTTGTAAAGGACCTCTACTTATACACAGAACTCAATGACTCTCCTCACTATAAATTTTCTGTTAAGGTAATATGGAGTTATTTATCCGTGCTGCAATTGTAAAATGTGCAAGTAACTCGCCAGAAATGGCCATCTCGATCCCAAATGCCCTGCCTGTTTTTTAATTTCAAAAAGTAATGATTGCGTCGGTCTCCTAATCTAATCCACAAGAAAGCTCTTGCAAAAGCCAATCTCAGCAGGATTTTTTTTTAAAGCAGTCCAGGACAACATAACTCACAAAATACAAGAAACACGTGACCTTCTACCAATCATCCTAGCAGGACAACTGCAGGGATCATGCTTAGCACCTTTGGAGCCATTTAGATGGACAAAGGCAAGTGGGTAAGTGCCAAAGGTTTCTATCTCACAAGCTATCCAATATTAGACAGACAAATGAGGCAACAATTAACACCACCTCCAACACAGCCTTTCTCTTCAGTTACCATGCTTCCCAGAAAGCTACAGCTAACACAAAGGTGACATGTAACTACAGTGTGTCCCATAACAAGCAACGTGCTCGCTGAATGAATGACTGTTGGAATAGCTTACTCTCCTTCAAATGAATACTTTCATACCAACACTTGGATAATACACAAAAGATAACACATTCTGTCTGGCATCATTTCGAAAACCAGCCTCCGTAAGTCCAGTGTCGCTTCAGGAGATTGGGTGATTTTCTAATATTTTGTCCAACAGGCTCATTTACAAAGCAGTGCACACCTCACAAACTTACACTGAAGGCCAGCACACAATGCTCTTCACTCAGTGCCAAGTAATGCAGTCTATGGAATAACACATTTTGGATATGGAAAACTGACTGTCCAACCGAGAAATGAAATGAAATCGGGGAACAACCTTCGACGTGGACTTCACTCAGGATATTCACTTGTTCAGACACGTCATGCCAGGAGGAGTATAAATAGGAAAAAAAAGGCCAGGGCGAGGTGGACGGACATGGAAACATTTCCCCTCCCACCCCCCTTACGCCCCCCCACACACACCATGCTTTCACATTAGCTAACAAAACATTACTCTCAAAACCGATCCATTAAAACAACAGCCAGGGAGTAAAAATGAGCTTTAATTTATCCTACCAAAAAGGAACTCTCGTCCTACATTACTTCTCCAGACTTGGCCGCTTCATAGATGAATTGGTGCTATTCTTTTAGTCTCTTCTCAGGTGGACAGATAGTCATCATCAATTACCATTCACAAGAAAGAAAAAAAAAATCCCAAAAATGTTATGTTACCCAGAGAAATCATGTGCATGCACTGGAACTGCTTTGGAATTCTAAAAATCTTACAGAATTACGGAACTGTGTGATCAGGCACCAAATTCTGCAAGAAAATTACTTCCTGAGCAAACTACACCAAAGCTCCTGTCCCTACCTGTGAAGGAACTACTTGTTCCCTTCAAAAGGCCTGTGCAAAAAAACACCAACATTGACTGCCAAAAACAAATGCGCTTCTGTACATCCTAATGAAAAAACAACACACGTGTCTTCTGAAACAGGACAGGACATCATCATAACCCCCCAGTAAACTGACCCCATGACGCAGCAAAGGAATCCCCCAAACAAAATTATGTCTGGATTAGAGGGAAATCCTTTTGATCTACCTTGAAGTAATATCATGCTCACTAGCAGATCTCAAAAGACAGTAACTGTAAGGTTTGTCTGAAGAGCTCAAAGTTCTACAACCCCCATTTTCAAATTATAGGGTGTAAAAATAATCGGGTGCCAATGACATTATCAACAGGTCATACGCCATCCTTACACACACATACAAGTGGACTGACAGGAGAACAGCAAACTGAGCAATTGTGTCAGGAAGAGCTACCTTCAACAGTCACTGCCCAATCCATCCTACCTTCCTTCTGGGAATGAAGCATTTTAGACTGCCCAATTGCCAGGTACCTCCAACCTCAGAGGGGAAAACAAAATGCTTAGACAGACAAAGAAAACTGATTCCTGTGGAGAGTTTGTTAGAGGAATGGCTGTGCGAAAAGCAAGGGACATGATCATGGTTAAGAATAGAGTGAACGTAAATGACAGAAGCTACGCGACTACCAGGTAAGGACCATCATTGCCCTTGAACACAGACGGTTCTGACCAGAGTACGTAACTTACAGTTAGGACACCTTGCCCTTGCAGCCCACAGCTGTACACAAAAATTAGGATGTCGGGAATACAACAAAATATGATGGTGAAAGACAAGATGTTACCGAAAAGTATACATCATAAATAAGGAAGCAGCTTTAACCGCAAGGCATAAACATGAAGAACAAAAATAAGAAGGATTGACCTCATTCAACTAACACAATAACGAGCTCCTTTTGAAATATGTATGGAGCTAAGTTAACACACTGTATAAATATGTGTACCCTCATGTTGAATAAAATCGAGACTTGATGATCATGGGATAGCGTGATTTCTTCTCTCCTGCGGCCTATCCTCCAAACATCTGGCGCCCAACGTGGGGCCCATAGACAAATTGGAGGCTGCGTGGGGTTCGGGTCCGCAGCTTAGAAGGACGACAACAGAGGGGGGGGCAATCAAGAGGCCTCCGCGTCCCCGATGTGACCACGCCTAAGCCACAAGGGGGGTTGCAAGCCGATGTCACAAATTTAGATTGAAAATGCTTGGCACAGTATGGGCCACAGTGGGGAGTTATGGAGTCACTAGTGAACCTGTTAAAAACAGATGATTGAGAGTACTTGGTAATGCCCATGTGCTGCTTCCATGCGGAATTATTTTAATTTTAAAAGGCATAGCACGTTTAATCTATACCCCCCACCAGCTATTTGTGTTTTAATGCCCATTGGCAGGCAGAGGCCACTCTGTCCGTCAATGTTCAAAGGGAGCAGGGGGACCCCCTCCAACGGGATACTATTGACGAATTGATGGGGTTTCGGTGCATATATGCGGTGTCGGAAAGTCACAGCGGCTTTATCTTGGACCTGAAAAGTGTATGGGAAAATTATGGCGGTCACTAAGCGAGATATGGATAAGGTAGAAAGCTCCAGGAGGTACGCCTGTGTATATGGGATTAAACAGGGAAGCGAGGAGCCTTAGGAAAATTTGTTAGGACAAGGTTAGCGGGACAGCCTATTAACGAGAGCCGGGGTGCCCGAATATATGCACGGTGCCATTGCTTAAAGGCAGTTGTTTGTTGCAAAAAATGGCAATCCATCCAACCAGCAACACTATTAACTCGCTATCACGGGGATTGGCAAGTACCAGATTTGTTAGAAAAGGCTGCATCTCATCCCTCCGGACTCTCAAGTGTTTTTAGGAAAACATGCTGCAAAAACAAGATAGGGGAAGGGTCACAAGGAACCAGGCCGAAGGTATTGCAAGAGCAAGGCTCACAAAGCTCACAGAATCAGTTAGCAGCTCTTGCGTTCCCTTCCAAGCGGCTAGAGCTCTGACGAATCCCCGCAACTTTTGCCTCCAACGGTGGATGGCCTTCGTGTTTTATACTTCAAAAGCTTTCGATGCAGGAAACAATGGGCCATTTCGACCGAGAGTTGTCACTGAACAGGAGTTTGGTGCGGAAAGTGTCAATCCAATACGCATAACTCCAATGCCTGCCGCCGAAATAGGGGAAAAAAACTGGAAGAACAGCTGCGGCAGCAGCCGCGCGGGGACACAAGTAGCAGATGGCAATAAACCCGGCAGGATCTCACCAACAAACTGCAACCAGCCACCGGCGGGAGCAATCGGCATTGGACGTGGCAGCCTCAGTAGACGTTTACCATCATGACCAGTCAGCCCAGAAGAGATCCCCACGGGGCTCATGGACCCAGCTGAAACCCATGGCAACCAGTAGAGGTCCCCACGCCCCCACACACCCCCCCCCCACATCGCCACACCGCCTCACTCCCTGAAAAGAAATGTTCCCCCCCCTAGGATTGTTTGTATACACAGGAGTCATTGCCTTGGACTATGTAAGGAGAAAGAAATTATGATGATCATTTCATACCCCGTATCCTCAGGTTAAGATAACAAAAGGTCAGCGATTAGTCAACTCGCTGCACACTTGCCACCCAACTGACAAAAGGGCTGACGCCCTTGAAGCAAGAACCAATGAGCACAAGGTGGATTTGGATCAACAGGGGGTGCTGACTTTCTACCAATGGATTTATCAACGCCGACCTAAAAAGCCCACGTCAGCTCGTTTCAGGATACAGGTATTACCGTGTTAGGGATGGCTTTGGACACAGGGGGGCTGACACAAGCAGTATTGCTCCAGCACACTGGCACTATGATTGGCCATATTCAACCTCATTACTACGGTGACAGGTATTG
>JAGMWU010000021.1:439402-486229 GCA_018697195.1 Certhia americana | reverse complement strand
CAAACAAAGTTTCCTCTTCATCTCAAGGAACAGTAGGTCATCTTCCCTAAATTGGCAGGCTTCCATCCTCTGCCACTTCTTTAGTCCATCACGGTATATCAATTTTCTCCATCAGCTCAACAGCTATGTCTAGGACCTTCGCACTCCCCTAAAAAAACACTCCATAGGATTACAGGTATTTTAGTCATTCTCTATGGCCATCACCAGAGAAGTCCAAACTAACCAGAGCCAACTCCTTAATCTTTCCGTTCCATTTAAGATTCTCTTCTCCCCAGTCCTCTGACATGAAGTCCTCATGCCCTGTTGTCCTTTGTTTTCCAATTCATGCCTGTCTGCCCTCTTTTCCTCTGGCTAAGATTCATTGCTTTGAAAATTTCATCGGTCAGGAAAAAACCTCACACTAGCTGGTACAAGCAGCAGAGTGAATGCATTGCAGTGATGTTTGGGAGCTGGGCCAGGATCCCAAGCCTGGCTTTGCTGCCCTCCAGTTTTTCCAGCTGTGCTGAGAGAGGGAGGCCAGGATCCTCCTTCCAGCCCATTCATGTCTTCCAGCCCTGTCACTCACACCAGGGCGATTCACCTCCCTTTTTCTCTGCCACTGGGCCTGGCTGCGCCCCCAGTTGCTGTTGTGGGCCCCCTCCTGGATTAGTAAATTCAGCAGCAGGACAGGACGAAGCCTTCCTCCCTTGCCCTCCACTTGCCTCCCCCCCTTCTCCATTTGCCCCAAACCGGGGGGAGTAGGAGGGCAGGGGGAACATTGCCCCTGCCCAGCCATTGGGAGCAGCCCTGAGAAAAGCCTCTCAAAATCCACGCCCAGACATGCAACCAGAAAATTTCAGGACTCTCACCTGCAAAATGTGTATTCACTACAAGGCAGTATCCACCCTTTTACACTGGTTTAAAGACAGTTTCCAGTATTACAAAATTGTCCAGTCAGAGCTAAGCTAAAACAAAACCCTAAGCGACAAATTTTTTCCTCAGTAGCTTATATGCCTCTTTCTATGTATTTCCTAATACACAGATGTAACACAAAGACATACTATAATTATCCCAAAGCACTTACACTCATACTCGTCCCTGTGTCTCACTTTGTTTTTTTGTTTGGCATTCACCAATAAAGAATTTTCATTGCAACAGAATACAGACCAGGCTGTCTAATCTGTAATTGCCCTTTATTGAAACCCCACAAATTAAATTGAAGGAGACACATCTCTTGCAATTCTAGCCACTACCTCTATAGACCATTTTCACAAATACCACGCTTCAGGAAAACAGATTTATTCTAATTTCAACAAAACCAGTGCAACTTTGAACAGCACTTCTCTTACAGAAAATTTGTGAAACAGAACAGTCCTAAGAAAAAGCTGTTGTTACAAAACCTTAATCTGCCTCAAAGGGTCACACATCGCAATGCTCGCAGCTATAAAAATTCCCCTAGTCAAACCAGGCAGAGTCCAGAGTCCCTCCCATCATTTCCTATCACACTTCCGCCTTCCTCACGCTCGCCGTCTCGAGTCACCTATAAGCCACATGGCATTAGAGGAACACAAAACTAACCTTGTTTCTCTTTCTCAATGAGTTCAGTTAATACTGCAGCCAGCATGTACAATGAACTTTCTCTCATTATCAGGAGAAATGCTGCTGACTTTCATGCAATGGTACCCGTCAACGGCAGGGTGGGAGCTCTACCTTCAAAGCGAAACTAACAGGATCTGCAGGAGGAGTCATTGCTGCTATCAAAACTCTGGCTTGAAAAGCCACAACACTCAGACTGGAAAGCCAATGGTGCTCAGAGCAAAGCCAGCATGACAATGAGTCAACTTGTTCCACATCCATCAACTTCACGACTACACCTTGGGACATGAGCAACTTACAAATGCCTTTATTCCTGAACTTAAAGCAATGAACAGATCTTCCCATCACAATTTGACTTTATTGCAAGCCCCACTGTGGGTTTATGTTGGGAACTGATTCAAAAACAAAACAAAAATCACAAACGGCCTTCCGGTGCAAATATGAAAAAGAGAATGGGCTGGGACGATGACAGTTTTGATTGTCATATAGGTGACGTCTTTCTTTCTAAATTTCCGAAAAATAGCTGTTGGAAATCTAGAATGCCTGAGCAAAATATTTGTCTCTCATGTTTTTTAAAGTAGAGACAAACACTATTTTCAACCTTTGTCCATAGGAAAGGGCTTTCTAGGCATCTGGATATCGCAGAACTTTCGCGAATATAAATTAGGTATAAGCACAATACAGTAGTTTTTATCACAGGGCAGTATTTTTGATTTCTGGGTTTGTTTAGCACGGTATGATATATGAAAGACAAGCTGAGGATCGCTTGTGGGTTTTTAGGCCTTCTTTCCTCCTTCCTTCATCTCTCCACATTCTGCAGTGTTTTGGGGACACAAGAATGATTTGGCACAATTGCTACAGTGAGTAATCATGTGAATTGACGATTTAGTTAGTTATTAGTGGGGGGGAAAAAGAAAAGTAGAAATAATGTCACATTCTTAATTCTTTGTCTTGGGGATAACTGGGGGTGATTATCTTTAGAAACCTTCACATCCGTATGTTGGAGTGCTTTTTTTGGGTGGATTTTCCCCTGCAATGCCAGGCTAGGTGTAAAGCCTGGTGTCTGAAACTGCTGAAAAGAGAATACTAACAACCTGAAATACTGATAAACACCAAGAGCCCATTTTGCACCGCTTCTTGTTTTACAAGACTTTCTTTTTGCAAAGCCTCCCCCCTAATCAGGTAAAGACATGTGGGTGAGTGGTTCACAACTCCCATAAGGTAGCCAATTAAATTCAAATTTATTCTTCCATTATTGGTAAAAGCCTTATAAATAGGGGCTTGTTACCTCAACGCAAAACGCAAAAAATCGTTTGGTTTTTGTCAGATCTGTTTTACTACAGCTTAAGCGTGAAAAGGACTAGATTACAATGACACTCGGCGAGTTGCGGTAAAAATACAACATATATACCCATGAGGTTAACTCACATAATACTTATGGTGGTTTAGTCGTCATAACAGCTCTTATCCTTAATTGGAAATGTAATTGCAATGAAGAGATGACACCTTAACGACCTCAAGGTTTTGCAATAAGGACTCTCCTTTGGCAACTTGCTGGGGACTCCTGTTTCATTTTCACTCTGCTTAGAACAATTTGAATCCTGCACAAAAAAATATTTCACAATCTCAAATCTTTTAACTGTTATTTCCAATTCTGTTACGCTGCACTTGCTGTCAGAACTCCAGTGGCTTGCCTTGCAAAAATAAAAAGTTACAAATATGATGCCTGACTGTAGAGAACTATTATAACAGCAGACAGAGTTTGAATGTGTCCCCACAAATCCAACACAACACCAGAGAATAGGAAGGTCACAGGATCTGAAAAAAAATCTCAGGTGAAGGCATCTTTAAACCAGAAATAAACCTGAAGTGCATGGATTTGTAGTTTCTACAAGGAGAACCCAACAAAAGGTATCAGGAAGAACACACCCAGAAAGCCAACTTCTGTGCTTTTCAAATTACATCCTCCATCTCATGTGACAAAACGCACAGAGCAGCCTAATCTGATGATTGTACTGTTTTGCAATACACCTACACAAAGCCTATGCTCTTAAAATGGAATTCCAAAATGCGATATAATATTGTTTATTTTATAGTTTCTTTCTTTACTTCTGTTCTGTCCAAAGTTCAAGGTTAATCCAGCCTCAGTTTTTTGATGAGACAGTTATCTTTTTGCAAATATACTGATTTTTTGGTATATACAAAGGACCCAATACCATTTCATACAACCAAAGAGGGAGATAAATCATCTTCATTTTCATTCTTACCAAAATGAACCTCTTCCTGTGTCGCTTCTCTCAGTATTTGCGTTTCATTAAGCTGACAGTGGTGGTATTCAGTTCCCTATTCGGTCAGAAACCAGATACTTCCATCATCACCATCCACACTCTTTATGACAAAAAAAAAAAAAAAAACACTGGTTTTTATTCAGGGAACTGTGTAACACGTGGAACTGCTGTTAAATTTTCAAAACCTCTTCAACTACACAATAAGGACCTGTTGCATATCAGGGTCAGCCAATTCTGCAATAAATTACCTACCCCAAACAACTGCACAAAAGCCATCTCAGCGGGTTTTAAAGCATTCCAGGACACGTAACCACACATACAAGAAACAACAGCTGAACTCTCCTAACGAGATCCTGCATGACACTGCAGGACACTGCTTAGCAACCTTTGGATCACATTAGATTACAAAGGCAATTTGTAAGTGCAGAGGGTTTTTCCTATCTCATAGCATATTGGTATAGCCAGAACACCCTGAGGCATTCACTTACACACCTCCCTCAGGGGGATCCGCCTTTCTCATTCCAGTACCATGCTTCCCGCTCCCAGAACTACAACAGCCTAACCTAAAAAGGGTGTACATGTGATATACAGTGTGTTTATAAAGCAACGTGCGCTCGTCCGAACGATGATGTTGAACAGCTTCTCCATTTCATCATGAATTACTTTTCATTTATCAATCATGGAAAATACAGCAAAAAACACACCTTGCTGTCTGGGCGAATCATTTCTAAACAGCCCGTAAGTCTCAGTGTGCTTCAGGTAGAAATTGTGGATTTCTAATACTTTTGTCCAACAGGTTCATGTACCAAGCAGTGCACACTCCGCAAACTAAGCACCTCAACACCTGCACACTATTCTTCTCTATTCACTTAGTGCCAAGTATGCAGTCTATGGAAAAACCACATTTTGGTAAAAAATGGATCAACCATGCAATCAATGAGATGGGGACCAACCTCCGACTAGAGAAATTCAGGCTCAGAATCCTCACTTATGCTTCTGACAGAGGTCATTCCCAGAGAATCTGAAAGGAAAACAACTACTGCCTGAATCAGTGTTACGATGGACAAGATATTTACAACACTAACCCTCCATAGACCTTTAACTTTAATCACATACAATCAAAGAAGCCACCAAGTGCTCTCACAGCAATGCAGCAAAAATAGAAGCAAAGGAATATATTTACTCACGAGCATTTTGAGCAATTCCCAGACAAAGGTCAGAAGCGACAATTTACACATTGCTAACTGCACACCGCAGCAGTGCCGACCTTGTGTGCTATGACTGAGGAACATGTCCACAATCTTGGCTTTGTAGGTGCTAAATACTAATTCAATAAATTTTTCCCCCTCTGTTTATACCTTACGAATTTACAGGCAAAGATAAACAAACCCTGTGTGGTCCCTACACTATTATGTAATTAAATGTTCACGGCATCTCTAACAGACTCCATGGTTTGCTGTGCTAGAAACCAGTTTCCCTATCAGGCGCACCCAACGTGAACATGGGAGGGAAAGATTCATGATCACGAAGGCTTTTGCTGGGCAGTCTGCATATACATCGAGGATACGGCCAAGCAATACTTGGTGGTGAGAAGAGCAATTTTTGTTTTAACTGCACTCAGTTGAAAGAAATGAAGTCAATTGTATCATAACTTCGATCAAATACCAGTAAGCAAGTTGTGAGGACATAGTTTTTACTTTATTCCGACAGCGTAAAGCTGTGCTTGGTGCATTGAAGAGGATCTTCTATTCAGATCGGCCCCTAAGGTTTGACGTATTATACATGCCTGATGGTTTTTTTCCTTGCAAATTATAAAGTTAAAGAACTTAAGAAATTTTAACTATTTTTAATCCAACTATTTTAAGTAAGGATTTTTCAGCAGAGAAATTCTCCTAATTTTTTTGTTTCACATGAAAATAACACTTTGAAGCTGTTTTTCCATCTTTAAAATTCAAGCTAGCAGAACATTCCTACACTTAATGTTGAAAAACAATGTCACATTGAACTCAGGTTTAACACTTTCTAGCATCCCTGCTACAAAGGTTAAAGGATAGGTTTTAAATGTACAAGTTGAAAAAAAAATTGGTACACTTGTTGCCAAGGCACATCAGCTATTAGGAGTTCAGTAAGGAACTGGCTTCCACTAACACAGACTCTCCATTTATTTTTTTCTTTATGTGTTCATTCACCTCATACTGAACTGAAAGAAATAGTTAAGTTGTACTCACAATTTATAAAGCAATTTTATTACTTTTTAAGCTGGTATGAAACAGACTGAATTTCTTCTGAAACATACAAATTCACATAAACAACTAGTGGTTTAGAGTGATCAACCTGATGCTCCTCTTTGAATTTAGAAAATGAAGAAATGAAATTCCCATCTACATGTGTCTCTACTTGGAGAGCTGGAAATTAAAGCAACCATAATTTTCATTTCTGTTCATGTCTAAGTTCCAATACCCTCAGTTTAATGAGTAATCAAGTAGCAAAGCTGTGAAAAGCAAAACTCATTCAATTTCCAAAACAGATGTGAGGAAAAATACAAGCAAAAGACCTGTACCTCTAGAACTTTTTCCAGGAGGAGCTTTTTCATCTACCTCTGATGTTTTGGAAGGGCCTGCTTGAAAAGAGAGAGAACAGTTTTTACGGATGTTTCACAACAAACATGTATTTACAGCCCATAGAGGAATTTATCAAGTAACTTTTCATTTCACATATTACATGCTCACTTCATATTTTCTTTATTGCTGTGGAAAGACTGTGTTAAATATTAAATATTTATAAATCCTTACTTACTTGGTTCAACAGAATAAAAATAGGGTTAGTGGCAGCATTGTGCATTTCCAGGATTATTGAACAGTCAAGAAACTCATGCTGAACCATGGGAATAAAACTGGAGGGCAGAACTGACAGCACCTCTCAGCTTACTGATGTAGATGTTTTAGCCACAGTAGGCCATAAGCCATGGAAACAAGAAGGCAAAACCTTGAAGGAGGAAGTAAAAGGATAATGGTATACCTGGCAGGGTGTGCTTGGCATGCTTTAAGATAAATCATGCAAGGTTTTACCTGCCTGTGCAAATGCTCCGTGCAGAGCTCGGATTAAGTAATGTTACTTAGAAACACTGATTGTGTGATTGTTGCTAATTTTAGCTACAGCTGGAAAAGTGTCTAAGACTGACTGATAGGATCAATAAACTTGCTTCATGCATGCAAAGCATCTCTTTGATAATTGCTGTCACTGAACAGCAGGCTTTCAACTAATAAACTAATTTTTTAAAAAGGAAAGTTGATGCTTCTGCTTTTCTTCAATGACATTTTATTCAGATAGATCTTTTCCCTGTTCATAAAAGTTTATATTTGTAGATATTCTTTGACTTCAAAATTCCGAACTACATTAAATACACAAATTCATGGGGATTAAAGTAATTTATGACACTCCAAAGCTGTTTATTTTTCATTACATTAGCTCTTTTGAAGACTACAGTTAGACTGGGGTAAAAAAAAGACTGGTGCAGAAAGCAGTAGAGAAACTACACTTAACAGATTAACACTCCTAAAATCCTACTGCTTACTGCTCTGGCTCTCGTGCAGCTATGTTAGAAGGGTTAGCTGCTTACAGCAGAAATGACACCACAGAAATAGTACAGGTGTGGAAAACTTGCCTACGTGTGGCAAACAGGAGTGACTGGAACTGACTGATTTGGACTAATTGTTCTGTGCAAATCTGCTAATTTCTGTGTTTATTTGCAAAAGCAATCTGCAGAAGGTCATAAAGCTGACCAGAAATGCTGTTTGTTTAGAGATATGTTCCTAAGCGTATCAGCAAGAGAATTAACAGTTCCACAACAGAAAAGCTACTGTTAATAAGGCAATGAAATATTCTAAACTCTATTTCATCTGCGCAGTAAGAAAGAAAATACAGAAAAGACTATTGACACAATCAAACTTCGTAAGTATTTCAGTCAATGGAAAGTACATATACAGTATCAAATAAGCGAATATTTAAGTATTACATAAAATAATTAGGTGGTTACAATAATGCTAACTTGAACAGTTCTGCCTAATTTGATTATTCAGATTTTAAAAGACATTCAAAATTAACAGCATTTCAAGGAAAGAACCTATGCAAGGTTCTTTGCTTGACACACATTTCTTTCAGCAAGTACTGCTTAGATCTGCTCCTACCATTTCTCCTTGCTGGGGGAAGGTTCCATCCCCCCCATCTTTTTTTTTTTCTTTTCTTCTTTTTTTTTTTTTTTTTTTTTTTTTTAATATTTATCTGTTTACTTCAGGAGGAGCGCCCTGATTTTGTTCAAAACACAGCTCAACAAAGACTGATGTTAGCACAGCTGAGACCACAGTCCAAAGATGGGAAAAAATGGGGAGGAAAAGGAGCAAGGCAGACACTGGTGGTCCTCTAGTCCTCACCATAAAGAATTCTCATACCAATAGTGTGATCTGCAACTGTTAAGGGTGTGTGAGAGTAGAACACAACCCCCCTGCACGTGCTGAAAATGTCTTCATGAACTAAATTTGCTTTTATTTAAATCAGCATATTCAGCAGATGTCAGGTATGTCATTTCCTAAGAACTCCTGTGAATATGCAATTATTATAATTCATAAGGCACTGACACACCGAAGTTTGCATCCCACTATAACCAAATATCCCAAAATATGCATGTAAATTTGTGTTTATTCCTTAATTCAGAAATCCAGACAGGAATGTTTTACCCACATATTCTAGATTTTGCAGTATTCTCTCTATTGCATTATCTTTGCGCCAAATACATGCTGTGACAGCAATAAAAAAAGGAAAAATTATTTGTCTTTCACGCATTTAAACTTGAAGAAATATTTCTCTAGTTAAAAAGACAAACTTAGTAGACTTACAGCCCTTGGGATTAAGCAGAGAATTCAGCCCTTTTATCTTTAATACTGATGAAAACTACAGTACATGTAGTAAAAACTTTAGGGTTTTTTTTAAAGTGATCAACACTGATTCTTTCATGAAACTTGAATTTTTTTTTCATATTACGAAGCTTGGACAGAGGACAAAGCAGTATGGAAAAACAGTTTCAGAAATTAAAAAGTGCCAAACAATAGATTCTGCTATCTTAATTTAGTAGACTAGAAAATTAAATTTAAAAGAATTCTACCACCAAGAGATATTAATAAAAACAGATACATTTCCACTTTACTGCATTCATGCACACAACAGGCAGAAATACAGAGACATGACATAACCAAGAAAACCAAAAATCAAGTACAGTGGTAACCAGATCAAAAGAAGTTCCATCCAGAAATAAAATATGAGAAAAATCACAAAATACAAAAACAAGAAAACACAAGAGACAAGAACTAAATTTTACCACTGAAGGTAGGATGTAGGAGGAAGTACAGAGACAGAAGCGGGAAATTTAATTGCTAAAACCACAGAACACCTTAGTGTTGAGGCCCTGCCTGTTCTTCATGACTATGAAAAGTTTTAGACTTGGAAGAGAGCCTGGGAAAAGGAACAGGATGATAGGGAGTATACAGGAACAGAACAAGAACAGGATGATAGGGAGTGTAAAGGAACAGAACAGGACAGGGTGAAAAGGAATATAAGGGAAAGAACACGGAAGTATGTGGGAGAAGAAATCAAGATTTAAAGAAGATACAAACAGGATGAGAAAACATGATTTTGCAAAACTATGCCAACCAATTAGAAGAAAGAAGCATTCACGTGAACAGCAACTGTTGACCAACCTAAAAGCAAACTCTGTCGCGTGTTTGCATGAAGCTAGAGAATATGTGTATAAATATAGCTTGCACTGCTGAATAAAATTTGGATTAGACTTGCACCATATTAGTGTGTGTGTCTTTTCCCCAACTCACCATGAAGACCCCAACCTAAAGAAGACTCTGGCACCTTAGAAGTAAAATCTTTCAGTATAGTTATGTCTTAGAATTTGAACTTCAGATCTGTAGGCAGAGCTAAGCAGTTTCACCCTTCAGCTAACAGCCAGCTCTTCAGCACAGACATAGGAATTCTCTAACATTCAGACCAAAACTCAGTCTTTCATGAGCAGATAAATACATGACAGATCACTGCACCCGAAGCAGTCAGAACTACCATTTAACAGAAAAATTAAAATAAAAAGAGAAAACACTGGCTTAAACTGACAGTCACGATACAACCTGACACCCTGTTGGTCAGGGTGGTGGCAGCAGTCTGATTACACAGTGGCTGCAGTCCTGCTGGATGGCCACAGAGTTAGCAGGAATGAGTCATGGCATGGAGGAGATAAGGAACACTGCTCCACCCCTTTTAACAGCTTATGAAGATGGTAACAGAATATATTCTTTAGGTTATATCTTACATTGTAACCTAAGACAGTGCACTGACAGAAAAAGTGCCCCTGATTCTGTCAATAATCCACATGAAGTCCCTATTTCTCAGTTGTCTTACTGTGTACTGCTAAAACAATTCCAAATTTAGTAATTCAGTATTAACTCACGGCAATATCCAAATGATGCAACCTTTTATTGAGATGAGAAGAACATCCACCTAGAGATATAATTTTCCCTCTGATTTACAGGAAGAGTTAGTGTCCCACCCAGGAATACAGCACCTTGATCAGCATTATAGATCTTCCAGAGGGAGCACTTAGAGAAAAAATACAGCCATGAAATTTTGTCAGTGATTCATTTTCTCCAGGAAGCCCAAAGCAGATTGCTGTTCTCTAACACTTAAGTTGTTTCTTCTCAGAAATGGGTAAGTCTGGCTTTTGCTGTAGGTTATTTTTAGCACAATCCATTTTCTTTATTTTGTTGCACATTTCTCCAAAGGCAATGCTAGGGCAGACTATGTCATTCCTCAGGAACACCCCTCAGAATAACTGCAGTTTTCTAAGCTTTACTTCTTGTACAGCACCACCACAAACAAACACCTATGTGCCTCCAGAATTTATAGCTCTCTATACATAGTTTGTACAACCTTCAGCTTGAATTGGTAGCTATTCAAAGAACAAAGAGGAAGCTGCTTTACTTGTCAAGTCAGCATGACATGACATGAATAAGAAGAAATATCTCTTTTAGCCCACAGCACCCCATCACTTCTACCAAAATACTCTGTTCTGTCTTGTTTTAAACACCATTTTGGATAACTACATTGCAGGTGGAGAAGGGGTGTTATTAATCAAGCACCACTTTATCAGAAAGAGATATATATTTCTCTTCACGAATCAGAAGATTTAAATTTAGAGTTCTGTGAAAGAGAATAGAAATCCCCCTTGTCAAATGTGCTTAGACTTCACTCTGGAAGTGTATTGCCTAACTTGGATTCTTCAGTTCAGACAAACGCACTGCAGTGCAATGGATACTATTTTGTAAAGAAGTGATTTCAGTGCAGACTCTCTTCAGATGGCATTGTGTCACACTGTCAGCTATTGGCCAAATTCTGACATTATTTGTATGTGTGAAAAGGAAAACCACAATGGGGACGAAAAGCAAAAGGATGAGAAGACTTGGAGTTGGAAGGAACAATGATTAGGTTGTCTTCACAGCAGTATCTACTTTTACTACATTAAATCATGCCTGTAAACCACTAATTTGCCTAGTCTGTAAGCCTCCAAGGCTAGGCAATGTACACCTATGAAGAGCAGATAATCCTAACACCTTTCTGCACCCAAAGGTGACACTTTGCTCTGCTAAAGTTGAGATGTCTCTGAATGATGCTCATATGTTACTTGAGATATGCCTGGATGAAAATATTGATTCCAAATCCCAGAGTTAGTTATTAAAGCACATTAGAAAATAGCCTCAAGAATCTTCATGTCTGAACATACACAAAACATTATCTCAATAGTATATAATATCACAAAATGAAGGGATGTGCTGTTTTGCACTTCACTGTCGAACACGTAACTATCATTGGGAGATGGATGGCAGCTTGCCCATGTTTCTTTGTATTATTCAATTAATCTAATGACAAATACACTTGGGTTGAAACTATAAATTAAATGGTTTAATTATTTTACATTGCCATTTATGAACACAATTTCTTAATTACTGTTCATGTCAACATAAAGAAAAAACAATTTCTGTTTTCTCCTAGCTGAGGTGAATGTATTACCTGGATAGAAAGAGGTGAGTCAAAGCAACTGGGAAACAATTTAAACACAGAGGCTGAGCCATGGGCCTCATAAATATTGTTATAATCACAGAATCACAGAATCACTAGGGAAGAGACCTTGAAGAACATCGAGTCCAACCCCTGCCCTAACACCTCAATCAGACCATGGCACCAAGTGCCACATCCAGTCTTTTTAAACACATCCACGGATGGTAATTCTACCACCTCCCCAGGTAGACACCTCCAGTACTTGATCACTCCTTCCATAAAAAACTTTTCCCTAATATCCAACCTATATTTCTCTTGGCACAGCTTAAGACTGCCTTTATATAAATAAACTTTTAAATAGATAAACTTTTCAATACAGCTTTGACACACAGTGGTCATTCCATACAAGAGAAGTGACTGATACACTTCCAATCTATGACAGGAATCATGGAATGGCTGATTATGTGGCATACAGTGTATAAAAGTTACTGAAACTTTAAACTAAAGAAAAAAAATCAAGCAGTACTCTAGAAAGCATCACTAAAAAGGTTTATTTCCTGTTTAACAAAGTCATTGGAGTTATAGAGTCTGCACATTGTACCCCCAGAAAAATACATCAAGCAGTTCAAAAGACTCCTGGAACTTCTTCAGACCAAACACGTACATATGGGTTTGGAATGTTCTTCTTTAGATCTTTTGGTATCCTTCATAACTTAAATGATAGGCAGCATGAAAATGCCGTATCCTAACAGAGCTAAGTAACTGCATGTTTAATGACCAAAAATTAGTAACAAGGGAGGCATGGAGAGAACACTTAGGCAACCAATCCTTTCATGAGATAAACACATATGAAAATTAGTATCATTACCTGGAGCATTAAATTGATAGTAGTTAGGATCATCTGTTTCCTGTTTCAATGTTAC
Organism: Certhia americana; assembly: GCA_018697195.1. NCBI lineage: Eukaryota > Metazoa > Chordata > Aves > Passeriformes > Certhiidae > Certhia > Certhia americana. The sequence goes on along the minus strand of JAGMWU010000021.1, from coordinate 473,337 downwards.
TGTTGGTATTTTGGAAGAAATTCCTGTAGAAGCAACAAAGGAATCAAATATGGAAACTAGTAACTAGCAGATTCTTAAAACCAACCAACCAAATGCATCCACCAAGATCCTCATTGGTCTCTATTAATAAACCCAAAAAAACAAAAAACCAAAAAACACACCCACATTTGTTGAGCTAAAACAACAGTAACACTATGACCTTCTGGTTTCTTATGTTTCAGTTTGGTCACATCACCCCTAGGAAGGATCTAGGATCAAATACCTCCCTACAAACCAGGCCTCCCTGCAGATGGTGTCTCAGATCTGACAAATATGTTTAAAATGGGCTTCTTCCTCTTTGCATGCTACTACAGGAAAAAATTATATTTTATCACTCATTGTGCTGAACGTCACTCTTCTGTGAGAATTACTTAAAATGCCTAGAAAGCAGCACTGGAGGAGTCTGGGACTGATTTAGTAGAAAGTTCAAATTAATCCTTTATGTATGTCAAGCCAAATATTAACCATGGAGGGTGCCTCAACCACAAATTTAAAATTGTGAAGCACAAATAACAAGAGCAAAAAGCTGGACTACATATAAAATCTTCATTCTAATAGGAAAGGGAGCAGTGCAGCCCAACCCAGCAAAGGGAAAGTCACCAGTTTTTCTCCCAGCATTGTAATCTCTCACTGGCTTTGATAGGATTGCCATGCTTTTATCTCACAGAACACATTTAAGCATTACTCTGCCACAGATCACAGTGCCTTGGGGAATCATCTGCTACCTGCAGAGCAGCTTAGGAATGATTTGGCAATTTTTTAATAAGAAATAACGGCGTTTATTATTGATGAACTTTTTATTTCTATTTTAGCTAGAAAATGGACATTTTTTCATTTTCAATATTTTAGGAATATTAACAAATACACCAAGATTTTGCTTCCCATTAGGTACAAAGACATCTTGAATAAATAAATAAATAATAAAAAAACCAAAAAACAAAAAACAAAAAAAAAGACCAAAAAAAAAAACCAACAACAAAGAAGAGGAATTTCTTCTTCTCTAAATTACATAAAGATAAATTTAGTCTACAATGTATTACAAATTTCCTCCCTCTTGAAATGGAAGCATTTGGTTAGGGTTCAGTATTTGATAAAAACTCCAACTGAAAAATGGACAGTTTCAAGGACAGAAAAGTGTTTCCATTTCACCAAGGATGTATTTTTTGCTACTTCTCTTGTTTTGTTGGGGGTTTTTTTGAGCTTTCTGTCTTTGCTTAAGTTCAATCTTCTGAACAGAATCTGGCTTTTTTTTGTTTGTTTTGCTGCAAACTAAAGCAAAATTTTGAACGTACCCAAATCCTTGCTTGGTTCCATTTTCATTTTAGCAGGAGGACTATAAAAATAAACAAATCAAACAGAATGACATTATTAAAAAAAAATCTTAGATTTCTGGCAAGTTTTTCAAGCTTTATAGCTTGTTAAGTAAAATCAATCTTTCAGAATTTTTTCTATCAAGAACATAAAATTTAAAAACCCTGTGTATTGGCTTATCTGATTTTTCACAAGTGAGTTGCCAGCCATCTTCTATTCCTAGATTTTTTTGAGGCATACATAATATTCAGATCACGTTTAGCATTTAATGAGAGGCAAACACGGAAGCACAGAAAACTAATCCCTGTTTTCACATTAACAAGGTTTTGATGTATTACAGGTATAATATCTTCATTTACTAATTTAAAATAAAATCACTTTTTCCAAATTGAGGAGGGGGAAGGAAGCAACATTACATCTGTTCTTCCTCACTACTGTACCATAAATCATAGCAAACTTATTCCTGACCAGCAGGCTATTAGAACACCCATTAGGCTAATTAAACCAAGGAGAAACTTTGCCATTTGCTTAACTTACAACAGTTTCTCACAAATAATGATCAAAAGAAGGAGAAAATTGAGCTTTATGCTTTTTATAATGTCAAGCAAGCAGAAGTTATTCAAAGGTCAGCTGAGCAGAAAAAGCACATTAAGACAAAGATAACAACACGAAAATAGATAGTTGGTTAAAAAAATAAATCCACATTATTTTAAATTCACCTTCCACCTGGAGGTATAATTGAATGTGAAGGGTCTGTCATATCAGCTCCTGAAAGTTAAAAGACAATATTTGAATTTCCTGTACTCCATTTACTTTAAACACAAATTGAAAAGGTAACATTGATTTCACAAAGCAAAAGCCTGTTCACATTTTACAAGCATATGTGCATATTTTCCTTATTCACAGGTAATGAAAGATCCTGTTAAACTGTACCTAGGCATAAACAGCTTGTATTTTTAGCATGTCATTTAGTACACTGAAAGCCTAGTTTGTATTTTTGATAGAACTATATTATTACCAGAACGTCTTTAATATTCCTTCCCTAGTCCTCAACCTGAGCATAGGTAATAGATCTCTAATTTTACTAATCAAGCATCGACTTCTTGCTCTTTCACCTAAGAAATCAAACTTCTTCTTTTTGACTGCATTTCTACAGAGATTCCTTCATTATTTTCATAAAATAAACCCCCACACTTATGTATTTAGCAAGAAAAGCAACATGATACCATAAAAGGAACAGGAGAAGGGATTTCTCCTAAGCTAGAAATGAATCTCTGTAGAGTTTTACAAAATTCACTCTATCTCAGAATTTGAAATATGTAGAGGCTTTCCTAGAACTACAACAACTAGCCACTTCAGAAGATTAAATTACTTTTTAAAATAAAATATAAATGCCAAAATCAGGTGAGTGAACACAAGCACTAAAAAGTCTTGGCATCTTCTAAAAACTGAAAGGAGTCCTTAATAAGTTCACTTCTCCTTCCCCTAGCATACTATACAATACACATTAAATTTAAATTCAGTATAAGGACGAAGAATGAATAGAATGAACTTGATCAAGGCAAAGAATGAAACAGAATGCATTTCATCGCTAATGAGTTGCTCCTGGAAAATGCATAAAGGAAAAGGTTATACCTCCATAAGTAAGGCAACTCACAGTCAAGAAATTTCTGCAGAGTTTGCCACATTATTGACATGACCTAATATTCTATGTATATTGCTATCTAAACTGAAATTCCAATCTTCTTCTTAGTTTTGTCTGAATAAGCATTAACTTACCTATGTCTTTCTTTGGCTCTAGGAAAGGTCTGTGTGGAAATATGAGAAGAAAAATGCAGTTTTAGCAAAGACATTGTTAATTACTTGGTAGTGTACATTACAGAGAAATTCCTGTTTAAGAGAAACAATGCACAAAGTATTTAATTAAAAATTTAAATTAGTTTCACTTAAGTACAAAACCAAGTTGGACAGACTAGTACAAAAGAGAGCAAATAACCTGTTGATACTAAATGAGATCTCTGATTTGTTTTCCAAAATCCATTGCAAGGTGGAAACATCATAATTTGATGGATGTTTAAGTGTGAGTCCTTCGGGCAGGCCCTGCACTATCACAACAGACTGGTTCCTCTGAATCTCTTCATAAGGCACAGGTACCATCGTTGACTTTCCTAAAGCTTTACCTAGAAAAAAAAGAGGAGGTTGTTTTGATGTCGAGAGTGCTGAAGTTAGCAAAAGAATGAGTCACTCACAGAACTTTGTAACTTTGGATAGGACTGGAGCAAAAGCAAGGTGTGGATGCAAATCTCAGAAAACCAAATACTGCTGGCATTAATATGCATTGTGCCATAATCGTAAATCCCATCCCACAAAACACATCATGAAGAACCACTGTATTTGTATTCTTTAGAAATGGCTATTAAAAGTTTCTAAAAATAGTAGTGTAGTTGGAAGGCTAAGGTCATGCAGTTTTTTCTTCCCATATGGAATAAAAATTTATAAATCTAGAACAGATCTTCAAAAGAATTTAAAGCACCCACCATAGCACAAGCAGAAAAAATCCTCCACAGACTTCCTAAGAGCCTCTAGGTCCACAGTATCCACTGTCTGTCTGTTTACAGGTGGTGTAGTGTTCTTTTTCTGCAGTTCTGCAGCCCTGTCCTCTTCTGTAACACCTGGCAGTTATTTATAAAAATAAGACAAACATAAAATATTAAGTTATTAGAAGGGCCTAGTCCCTCCACTTTACGTTAGAGGTTCTCAAGAAAGAATCCTGTCAGGAAATTGTAAGAATTCACTTGTATTAGAAGCAAATGCACGTATCTATGTACATAAGCAATGAACAAATTTAAATTTACACCAGAATTATTATATCCTCTCTACAATCTTTGAAAATATCACCTTCTGAAGAATATGAATGACACATTAAGAGACACATCCAAGGAGGCTTTTTTTGGCATGAAGAGATAGAAAACACTATCAGTCTCTCAAGAATATAATACAGTAGAAATAAAATGCTAAACTGCCAAGAAAAGAAGGATTAACAGAGTCACCAAGAAAAATGCGAGTGTGAAGTGTCCCATAGGTCTCTAGTGCTGTGCATGACATCTTTCATAACAGTTCTATTATGTCCCAGTTTATTTATCCTGTATGTGCTTCACAGAACACATAGAGAATTTCAAAGAAGGGATCTGCTTTTGTCATGACAGCTCATCTCTTTCAAAGGACATTTTAAGTACACACCTCTTACTGCTGAATAACAGGAGCTATAAACAAGCCATCATCACGAAAACCAGAGAAGATTTCAGCCCTGCATCTCATTCTAGTCAACGAGCAAAGTCACTGCAAAAGGAGTTAGGAAGTAAGAACACTTCCAGGATTAAAAAGCAAACAGAAGTGATGGCTTCCGGTGGCAGCCTTCCTTTCTCATAATTCAAAATTCTTGCTAATATTTACTGAGAATCATCCAGCAAAACCAGAGGCAAACATGAGAGATATGCTTGCCTGCCTGCAAGGAAAGGCAAGGGAGATCTGTGTTCCTTTGTGCAAGAGCATGATCAATGCTGAAGCTGTGTCACCACTTCACCACAAGCCAGCACAGCAGTAAGCCTGAAACACTGCAATGTGCATCACCAGGCCTGCTGGCATTAGAATTCTACACTGACACAAGAAAACAAACATCAGTTTAAACAACTGATTACAAATGGGCTCTGAAATGAGCTGAAGCAGCAAAGCTTTTAGTAAAACCACATTCATCATCTTAAAAACCCATATCTTCATTTTGAAGAGAATCTCGTCCTTCCTCTGCAGATCACACGTCTGCTTCATGCCCACCTGGAAACCCACCTCCACATGACATTTAGCTTGCTAGCTCTTCAGGCCTGACACTTTTGCTTTCTCTGCATTATGACAGGGCCTATCAGAACACGAAAAATAATTATAAACTGGGATATTGTTACATATCTGCAACACAGCTTAATTAATAACAGCTTTTAAGATTTGCTTGTGGACTTGGGACAAGACATCCGTTTCCATTTACAGCTACATCTAATGTAGCTTTTTGAGTGGGTGTTTTTCCCATGTAAGAAACTGATTCACTGAAAATGCATTGACTGCCAGCAGCATCAGAAAGTGTACCCACACTTTCTAAAAATAATAAATAAACCAAAATTAAGATGACAACACAGCCCACTTCATATGAAAATGAAAAGCAGACAGAAAGACAAAGAAATTTTCTTTCTTAACTAGAACACAAACCCTTATGGGGTTTCTTTATTACATGATTTTTATGCATTTTCTTAAGATCACATTATGCATCTGCCTCCCTAACCCCTCCCTCAATCGATTTTAACCAAGAATCAGAAACAAGATTAAGTTTCAATTACAGCAAGATTTGTAACAGCCCTGCACAACTGATCAAACCTAGCAGGCATTCACTCCTCCTGGCACTAGCAATGGGCACACAAACCCTTGGAGGTTACACAACTTCACAGGCTCTTCCAAAGCCCTTACAACAATTACTGGAGCCCTGAGCAGGATTTGGGCTACATTTGGGAGGGGATACCCAGGACACATACAACAAGACCTGGTGCAGAAGAGGGATTATGGGGGCTGTATTTACAGGGTAAATGGCTCACGAAGGGGGAGGATAGGTTAAATGGTAAAAGAACAGCGTTCTGTACAGTTGTGAGCATCCTGCAGAATTATTTTCACTACTCTTCTGGATTCATCAGGATTATAACTACACAGCTCCCAACAACCCCCATTTTGCAATGACAGTCAATATTTGTTTAAGTGTCTCTTCTCTTCTTCGACTGTCCAGGTGTTCTGGTTCTTCAGAATATCCTTCCCTTTAGGTCTGACAGTCCAGCACACCACTTAGCTGGGAAAGAAATCTCCCAGCTGTTCCCATTCCAACACAGAGAGCTGTGTTGGGAGGAGTTAGGCTCCATTTCTCCTGCAGAGCAGAGAATGCCCTGCTGCAAAAAATCCAGAACTGTCCTCATCTCACCAAAGAATAAGAAAAAAAGAACTCAAGCTTTAGCAGAAAACCAATTTACTTAACTGAAAGTTTCTCAAAAAAAGACCTGAAGATGAGATGTCAACAGAGAAAAGCTGGCACAATTTGGTATCTGAAGCTGATAGAGCTCAGGGCTCCTCTAGCAAAAGAGCAGTCAGTCCCATGGCAGTTAAGGCATCTTAAAACATCAGAAGGTTTTTAATCAGGTGGCTTTCAATCCCTCAGGGAAAGAAAAACAAGAAGTAATTTTAAGAATATGAATGTGACCCCTGCACAGGCACTCTGAGAGGAAACTTAAGGGCAACAACAATTTTGTGACACCACTCATATACATGTATTTCATTATTTATGCTTAGGGAAAATTACTGTAATGAAAGAGGGAAAGTAAATGGGTGCACAGCTAAAAGCATTTTGCTTTGGTTATAATGTTATTCACCCAATTCATTGGTGAGCTTTTTAAGGCCATACAGCTTTATACTTCATGAAATTGGAAAATATCCTCAAATAAAAGAAAAGTCATTTTATAATTATCAAAGATCGCTTGAACCACACAAAAAGCAAATCACCTGAGGCAGAATTTAGGAGGCACAAAATTTCAAAAATACTGACTATCTACAGTAATTTTCTGTTTGCTGTCAACTCTGAGGGAACAATGTGTGTGGTTTCCATGGAAATGGGACTGAACTTTCCCAGAAGGTTTTTAAACTGGCTGTTAACTTCATACCCCTTACCTGGCTAGGCAGATATGAACATCAAAGGTTTATGGCAATCAAGCCACAATGTTTAAAGGACAAGAGAACAATCACATGATCTCTTCCACTAGGAGAGATGCTGGGTCTTAACTCCTCTCGGGTTTACAAAAAATATTTTCTTGTGTCTCTGTTGCTGGCTGTTTTCCTGGACCCAAGAATGCAAAATTTTGTTTCCCCAGCCAGAGATTTTGAAGGAACAGGTCACGAGCCTTCTCCTCTTATGTTTTCTTCATAGTTTATTATCTCTTATCAATACATTCTGTTCCTGATCTACAGAGCTCTTCCCTGTAGGTCAGTCCAAGGCACAAAACCCCCAAAGAACCACCCACACAGAGTGGCGGGTACATTTATACTACAACCCATGTAATCAGTATTTATAATACTTCTTCAATAACTATTACCTTCGTTAGAAAGTTAACTTCTATTTTAAGCCAACTATAACGTGCCACCTCACAACAGAACATGGAGGCAAATGAGGAAGGAGAAAGCCCAGAAGCCATGTGGACTTCTCCATCTTGTCTTCACCTGCTTACCATCCTAAAACCCCATATATCTAAAATTCTCACCCTGTGATAAAACTACACACTGTTCTACTATCTAATACACATTCTTGAAAACTCTGCTTCATTCCAGAGCCTAAAAGCCCTTTTTCCATGAACAAAGGTTAAAAACACTGTTTGTCAGAGATCTTAAAATCTCTTAAACATGCAAAGAAATATTTCTCATAAAATTCCAGACTCCGACAAACTCCCAAGTGACAGACATGGCAGGAATAAATACATCCTATCTTCCAGCACCGTAAGTGGGCAATGGTGGAAAGCCATAGTGAGAGCAGCCAGGAGCAGCCATCTATCTCTGCTGGTCTGGACACTGGGAGAAACAAAAGTTATTCCAAGTCGTCTGTTGCAAAAAGGGAGGTGAAAACTCAGGAACAAAACTGAGAGCCACAGCTGAGTAAATTCCCATGAACAGTGACTGGGAAGAGCCTGTTCCAGCAGATACTCAGAATACTTAGCAGATGTTTTAAAAGGGCCACTGTGAAATAGCTGCAGGGAAATTGGGCATGAAAGAGGTCAAGAGTTATAGAGGTGCAAAACAGCTCTGACTGGACAATAGGAAAGTATCCTGATAGTCACACCTTTAAAATGCAACTATTCAATTACTTCCTTTTCTCCTGCTAGCATTCCATACTTTGAAAGTGCACTGGAAGAGGAAAGCTAAAGCAATAATCACAGGTACAGCCACCATCTGCATTTAAAATAGTAGCAGATCAGTGACATCGTACATGCAAGTTCACCAGCGTTCTGTCAGCGTTAACACTCAGCCTGGCTCTTACTGTTTTTCTTCGATTTACTATTTATGTCTACGATTTAACGATTCCTTCATTTTCCAAAATATTCTGTAGTTTCAGAAGCATAAAAAACAGGAGTCTCTGCTGGCCACCGAATACTTCAGGGCCAAAGACAACGACTGTGGGAAATCAGCTTCCACAGACACATGATCATCAATAAACCTGGTATCTTTAAACTAGCTTCATTAGTACCAAGGATTAGTCTCTGAGCAATACAAAAAGAGCTGAGCTAGTTCCAGAATGGTATTTTCACTATAATAGCATAGCACATAATCTGAGATGAAGACGATGATGAAGACTGTCCTTTAGAAATAAGGCAAATAAACACAAGCAGTTAAACACACTTACAACCTCTGGTTTTGTGGTAATACTTGGAAAGGTATTAGGCTGCTTCCATATAGGTCAGGCGACTCAGTCGCTGCTCAGTTTCAAATCTGAGTGTTATAAATAACTCCATAGTGGTTGGCTTTCACTATTATATATTGGCTTCTACAAATTATTTTAATATAGTGTAGTTTGTAATCACTCTAACTGCTTTTGATATAGTATATTTTGTCAGCCTTTATTTCTCCTGTATAGATTATACAGTAGTAAATATAGTTTAGGCTCTTGAAAAATATCAAAATAGAGACTATGTGCTATGTATTATAACATTAACTGTTACAGAAGTAGCTAATGCCGTTATTTCCATAACAAACTGACAAGAGTGAGAATAACTCAGATAATGTTGATGTAATGTACTTATAGAGCATCTCATCTGTATGATAACATAATATTGAAAAGAAGCAGGAAAATAAACACCAAAAGAAGGAATGCAAAGAGGAATTTACTGCTGATTCTCTGGTTATCAAGAACTGTCAAAAAACAGAACAGAGAGCCTTGTAAGGACATGAAATATATAAATTCCATCTGCAGTATGACATGTACTTTAAGAAGAGTAAAGGGTCGAACCAAGCAAAATAATTCCCAGAACATGTAAACTCAAATAAATGTTTGAATATTTATAATGTTCATGAATATGCATTTAACCAATGTAATGAAAAAGTATGTAATAAAATTGTTTTAAGCTAACTGGTGTGCCTCTGTCAGTTTGCCAAGCACCGAGCACTGTTTACTGCCCCTTTTAAAGAGTAAGTCTTGTTTCTCACACTGAGACATCCTGCTGTAGACCTGAAAATCTAAACACTTCATTTAGATAGTTTCGGCATTACTGCAGGCATAACAAGGCAGACAGTGTATAATCAGAGGCACTCACAACAGTAAGGAAGAAACAAATCAATTATATTAATGCTTTATTTACTGCGGTATCCAAATAAAGAATCACAGAAAGACTAGCAGAACAGTACCCACACTAACTAGCAAGCTCCAGTGTTAGGGGCTATCTCAATAGATTTCAAATACAGTTTTAATCACCAGTTGAAAACTAACATAAAGCTACTGAATTAATATAAAGGTTCATGCTACTGTAGCTTGACTGCTACCTACCAGGTTCTAAACCCCAGATTTATGCACGATCCTCTGTGGTCTGCAATACCACTGTCTTCAGCATTGCTTATGGCAAAATGATGATACAAAGACAGGATCAAACATGCAAATAGCTTCATCCATTGTGGCAATACAGCTAGAAAGCAGAACTGAAAGCACGGCTGAACTCATTACAGAAGTAGATATGCTAAGCTTGGTAGGCCCAAGCCTTGGCAAGTGGGATTAGTTATGCAATACCTTACATATTTGTATGAGGCAGTGCATAGGTAGGATGAAGCAATGTTATCAAGAAATACAGATATGGTTGTTATGGTAATTATTGCTGACACTGTGGATCTGTATTTAGCTCATGCCTAAAAGGTGTAAAAGATGAGACTGTGTGACAAATAAATCAGCTTCCATGGTAGCACCTAGCTGGAGTCCCATCTCTTTATCTCTCACCATGAATCCATTAGAAAAATGAACGAAAGCAGCAAGACCTGCCAATTAGAGCTTCATTGTGGGAATATTTATATTTATACCAATATGTTATACACTTTACTGAGCTGTGGTTAGAAGAAACTGAAGTCACAGTCTTTCTACACCTGCATTTTATATGCCACCACCTACAAAGATAACAGTTAAAAAAATCAAAAAAAAATTACTTACGAGCTATTTAGATGCCTACAACTAGATGTCACACAGACTTTCAGAAGCCCTGTTCTAGATTTTTAGGTACCTAAGTTGTTTTGTACATCTGGCCCTGTTGCTAGCATTGCTTTTACAATTGCCAGTATTAGAAATAATTGCACCCAGTGCCATACAATGGAGAACATTAAAAATTTTTTAAACCTCAACCACAACAAAAAGTATGGCTACATTATTGCACAGAATACTTATACTTTGGAAAAAATGTATTTGTCAAGCAACTGGAATACATGCACATCTCATCAATAAAGAACAGCCTATGGGGATGAACAGCTAGGCATCAAGCAGACTGATGGCCCCCAGTGCAGGTGTGATATAGAGACTGACTATTCAAAATCCTACTTGTATACCCTTAAATACTCAAGAACTGCTCTACAGTCTTTTTGTGCATTTGAAACCTTCTTGGATATTAAGCTAAAAAGTTCACTCTCCAGAGAGAACAGGCACAGTGAACAGCAGCTTCTTTGGAAGCCAAAACCTGAAATGAGGACAATCACTGTAAAGCTGTAATGAATTACAGCTATGGAGTAGGAACGCAGGATTTACAAAGCAAGACACTAGACATGGTGTAACTTCAGTCAGAGATGCTTAGACTCTTCTAGAATATAGGGATAAGATACTACAAGACAAAAATGCCAATTTCAGGTATTCATTTGAAAATTACAGCAGGACAGAGTAGTCTCACAAGTAGTGAAACTGTCAAGTAGCAGCCAATCCTATTAGAGACTTGGAGGTTTTAAGGGTGTTTTTGTTTTTTAAGCCAGTAAGATCTAGTCTTTCAAGGTTCTGGTTTTGTTTGCTTTTTCCGTCTCCCATTAAACTGCTGAAGCATTACATTGCTTAAAAAGACACAGAGGAGCACAATGTCAGAATAAGAATTCCCCAGATGGTTCTATTTTACTCAAAGGCCGGAAGGATTCAATGAGACAGATCTTCAAAGCAGGTCCACAGTAGCCTAGTTTATGCTTAGGACCGTTTTACTTGCCTGCAGATGATGGAGCACATCCAAGAGGAATCAGTAATTCACATACCAAAGAAACATACTGAGGAGCCAAAGTTGAACAATCTTTCCCATAAAGTTTTTGGAGAACTGCATTCCATCCATTCTTCCATTCATTCAGGAGGAATGGCTGTGTTCATTAAAAACACTCAGATTCTGAGCATTCCTGAAACTACAAGAAGTTCTCACAACCTGTGGCTGAGTGGACATGGAGGTACAGGTAAGCAGAACAGAGGACCCTGGCCCAAAGTCTCTAGCAGAACTTGAAGTCAAACTCTGGCCCCTACCAAATGCATTGTTAAGATCAGTATGGAAACCCAAGGCTATCAGAACAAAAATGAAAGCTCCAAAAATAAAGGACCTATCCAAGACGAGCCACCTACAGTTGGCCATGTAAGATGGTCCCATCTCAGGCAAGCGAGCCCAAAGCCCTAGCACCACCAAAGAAAAAAGCAGCATGACTGGAAGAGCTGCCAGAAGTTGCAGAACTAGCAGGATTAAGCTTCCCTGCAACCTACATATTAATGATGTAGCAGCCAGTACCAGTGGAAGTGCTAGCAGAGGCAACTGGGATTCTTGGAGAAGAATTGTCTCTTTGGCAGATGGGATGGAAGGCATGGTGCTGGGTAAATATCTTTCAAAGTCCAAAACAGGTGACCAAAAAGGTGCTTCTGAGTCAGAAAGCTCTTCTGAAAGGCAAATACAACGTGGAGAAAATAAGACTTCCTCTGGGTTTTGGGGTTTCTTTGGCTGTCTTATAAACTATCTCCAGCTCGCATTCAAAGGAGAATGAATTCCACAGAGCCCAAGAGAAACTGCCAACATGACAAAGACAAACACATGAAGGGAACAGCATTCTTCAGATACCCCAGGAGTAAGTCACCTGTTCAGGATAGCTGATAACCCACAACTCCACGGCCACCCAGAGACGACAATCCAGAGGCACTTCATCTTGCCAAGGCTATGCAAGAGAAACTGAGGACCACACAATACTCTTTAGCAGGGGACAACAACTAAAACTAAAGAGGTACTGTCATAGCAAGATGTTTGTGATCTTGATTGCTTACAGTGCTGTCCTGGTTTGGCTCTGATTGGCCAAACTTTAATATTAACACATGATTGAAGCAATGAAAAGGACAGGTATGCCTTTGTGAATATACATTTTGTGTCGAGATCCCAGAAATCTGTCTTTCTGGTTTCAGCAGAGGAAAAAGGTAAACCTCAGCTCAGTCCTTTCATGTGGCCAGGCTGAGCAGAGTTCCCTGCCCTGTTCCCAACAGGAGGAGAGGAGGACAGGAGGAGAGGCCAGGCCCTCAGCCACTGCCAGCAGACTGGTCCCTGTCTGCTGAGATCTGCTGAGCCAGGACAGGCCACAGCCCACACAGCCTGGGGGGGGATGGACCAGACCCAGTGAGTGCCGGGAAGAGAAAAATCAGCCCCTAGTGTATCACAGCTGAGCCCTGGCCATTTGAAAATCCTAAAATCCTAGTCCCCTCTCTCAGCGAAGGCCTTGAGATCCTGTCCCAGCTCCAGCACAGCTGCAATTCATCACGTGAGTGCCTTGTCCTGGCTGCTGCCTTCCTTAACTCTTCCCTTGCAGAGATAGGATCTGAAAGCCTCCATCCTCTCCTGAGTGAGAGAAAAGATGGAGTGAAGACATGTAGAGAGACCACATGGAAGTGGTCAAAGTCAGTCAAGAAAGAGTAAAGTTCCAGATGGAAAGAATACAGAGAGCTGCATTGCCTTCAAGCTGAAAATCTCTTGTAAGCTGTAGTGATTATAATATATTGAGATATTTCCTTTAAACCATAAAGAAGTATAAGGAGATGGAAAGTTCAAATTGTAGACCTGAGCCAAGGAGTGCAGCGAGCCAAATGTTGAAGTGGCCGTGATTGCTGAGAAGATTGAACAGAGAAATGAAGTGATACTCTTTGCCTCAAAAAAAAAAAAAAAAAAAAAAAAAAAAAAAAAAGATGAGAATCTGTTCCCTGAGATGAAGATGATCTTAAAGACAGATAAGTAAGTGTTATTTTCTGTACCTTATCAGTAAGAAAGAGAAAAAGTGTAGAGAGAGAGGAAGAAAGTTCTGAAAGTTTCATTCTCATTCTTGTTCTTTTTTGTTTTCTTCTTTTATTGTTAGTTAACAAGGTTTTATTACTTTTTAAGTTTAAGCCTGCCTTTACTCTTGACTGAAAAATATTAAATTAGCAAACCAAACCCACTACACAAATTAAGTGTTTCTGCCGTGTTGGGAACTGAAACTGCAGCAAGTACAGAGTATCTACACTATCTACACATGCTCAACATGAGCAGGTGCTTGAAGAACATGCTTTTCCTATATACAAATTTACATAAAGTATCTGACACTGCAGGTTATCCAAGTCACACTGTTGTGGATACAACCACATGCAGTTCTACACTGAAACAGTCTATTTCACTATGACAGGGCTCACAGCCATCTTCATTATATCTGACTCAGTTTTAAATAATTAATGCCTGTTGACTGCTTTTTCAACACTTACTACACAACCATACTAAAATTTTTAAAAGCACTGTTATTATTAACTGCTAATACATTTTCTTAAGGTAACAAGGTAAATGAGCTATGGGCAGGGCTCCTCCTTGCCTTGCAGGCAAGGTGTTAGGGAACCCATGTGGGTGAAAGTCATCATGAATGAAAGCTACAGGAAACCCAACTCCAGTGCTGCTTTCACTGAACTATTATTATTTTTATCAGTTATATACTGCTGAAAAGTGTACATGCTACTTCCTTCATAAACCTCATATATACATTTCATCAATTTAGCCCACTAAGTTGTACACATTAATTTTAAAAAACAGACGGTTTGGAGCCTAAGCCCTATAAATTCTGAAAACTCTTCATATTCAAATTATACAAAGGAGCTGTAAAACACGTGGAAATAAAGACTGAAGATGTATGCTGGCTTGCACAGAGTCAGACATAACCAGAGGTGTGCTTAGTAACTAGACTTCTGTTTTCATATTTAAAGAAATATAAAGATACCCACAAGTGGAGAGGTAATTCTTAACACTGTCAGCACCATGCGTTCCAGAGACTAACATCAGACATGAATTTTTAAAGGTTTAATTCTAACAGCAAGCTAAGAATCTCTTAGAAGCCTTTAACAGTCCTAAAGTAACAAGAAGGATTCAACTCTCACTTGTTAAAAATACAAAGAACTGTGTTCTTCCTGGATTCTTGCCAAACACTTACTAAAATATCAACTACCACTGCCTATTGCTCGCTTTCATACTGAACTGAAGAAACAAGATACAAGGGGAAAGGAACTGTTGCCTCCACAGCTCCACATTTTATAGCAAAAGAAGCTACACTATAAACTTTATCAAGACTTCAAAGCTGTCAAAGGCAGTGATGTAATCAGCATCACCAGGAATTTGTAATACCTAAAAATTGTTGTTCTGAAGTAATGTTTTCTGGAATTACCAACACCTTTCTCAGGGACAGAAGAGAACTACTTCCAGCATCAAGACTCCCAGAAAGTATGGGAGATGTGCACTTAGTGAAACAATAAAGTGAGTGACATTAGTTGACCTTGTTCACACAGATCTACAACATAATGTTCTGCAAGAATCGTAATGAAAACACTGTTTACAAAGTTAATATTGTTTAATCTTATCAGCCTAAGAATACAAAAACACAGCCCAAGAACAAGTGTATTGTAACTGGAATAAAGCAAAAGGTGAGGATTATCAAAACTAATGTAGTATTTAAACACAGGCATGCACCCATAGAAACCCCATACAGACAAATATAAGCATGGATGAGAAGCCAGTGCTTCCCAAAGTACAAAATCTGAACCAGAGATCTAGCCAGGAGATCAACTGCAAATCCCCGTAATTTCAGATTCCCTACTAAGAGATGTATCCAGTACACAAAGTTCCTGGTATATCAGGGTCCATGATACCATTGTACTGGCAATAAAACATAGTACCTAGGATGTCAGGAAAGTCATTTAAGCAACAAAGAACAAAACAAAAAAAGAAATCATGTGAAAAACTGTACTCCCTCCCCAGTACTCAGACAGCAGTTTTCACAAACAATTATCAACAAGTATCAGAAGATTGTCCTTGTGTCATGGTTTAGCACTGATTGGACAATTGTGTAATACTGACACCTGATTAAACCAGTGAAAAGGGTGGATACGCCTCTAGTGAATACACATTTTGAGGTGAGAATTCGGGAGGGGGTGAGTGACACAGCCTCAGGACCAGGCTGAGGTTCCCTCCTTCCCTCCCCTGGCACCCCTGGCAGGCAAAGGAGAAGGGGAGGCAGAGGGTGGGGTGGGAAGGAAGGCTCAGCCCAGCCTTGGATGCTGGAATCTGCTAATCTAGGATGGCCCCACACAGCAAACCCGGGGGCAGAGCCAGGCCCAGTGGCAGAGAAAAGGGAGGTGAATCAGCCCTGGTGTGAGACAGCTGAAGCCTGACTGGGCTGGAAGGAGGATCCTGGCCTCCCTCTCTCAGCACAGCTGGAACTGGAGGGCAGCAGCCAGGCTTTGAGATCCTGCCCCAGCTCCAACATCACTGCAATGCATCACCTGACTGCCTTGTACCAGCTGTGTGAGGTTTTTTCCTTGACCAGATGAAATTTTCAAAGCATGAATCTTACCCAGAGGAAAAGAGGAGACAGGATGAATTGTAAAAAGACAAGCATGAGACTTCATGTCAGGGGAAGTGAGAAGAGAATCTTAAATAGAAAGGAAGATTAAAGGAGTGGCCTGGTTAGTTTGGACTTCTCTGGTGAGGCCACAGAGAATGGACTAAATACCCTGTAACCTATGGAGTGTTCTTTAGGGGGATGCAAGGTCTACTAAATAAAAGTGATATAAAAAAGCTACATGAAAAAATACTATCTTGTCAAAACTGTGCATCTGCTTTAGTAAGGCATGAAGTGATCTGAAGAACCAGGATCACCTGAGCTGACAGAAGTACTCCTCTACTTGTTCAGTGCTCTCCTCAGTCTTCCTGAGTGGGAAAAAAGGTTTGGAAGAGGGGATACAAAGAAAAATTAACGTGCACTAGGAAATGCAGGATGTATTATAAGGGTGGACAGTCTAATACTTCTTATTGTACTAGTTTGTCACATTATCTAAGAAAAAATGAACATTTCCAGCCATTGTAGGAATTGCACTCCAAACAAGAGCACTGTTACTGCTCATTTTCATGCTCCTAAACAGCTTGATTTGCCATAGCAAACATAATTATAGCATGCAGCTGTCGCCCTGATTTTTGAAAGTTTTTCTTAGCCTTTTGATGTTTGCATTTTTGTAGTGGAGTTTTCATGCACTTTCATATTAACAATGATTGTTTTGCATTCCTTTCTAGAAGAAGCGAGAATTGATGGACTCTTGGTTTGATCAGTGTGGTTGTAGAGGTGATAACTTCACTCTCCAATCCCTGGTCACCTTTGGAATGGTATATATATCGAGGTCACAATAAACTCTCACTTTTCCTCCTTTCTCTGCAAAGAGAGTTGTAGTGAGTGCATGTGTTAATTCGTGTTGTAGAGCAACATGCAGCCATCATAGACAGAATTTTGCTCCCAAAATTGTTAATATTATGCAATATACATTATACAGCTTGTGACTTCTGAAAATAAAACATTGAAACTTACAGTATTCAATAAAGCCCATCTTAACATCTTCCCTAGAGTTGACAAAGGCTTTTCCTCTCTCAGTTCCAACTACAAAAACATTTCTCTCATATACACCAATGCAGGCAATTTCTGCCTTGGACTTCGCAAGTTCTTTACACTATAAAAAGAAAAAGAAAAAGCTTTTATTACTATAGTTAAGATGCAGTTAATAAAAATGCATGTGATATCACATAGAACAATTATTATACTTCTCCCAGCATCCACCCTTCAGAAGGTACTGTGAGCAACATTAACTTCAGCCAGTAGCAAAGCACAATTTACACATCTGGAATGCTTTTCATCAGAAATCTTAAAAACATTGTAGATTCATTAGCAAAATTAAGACCTTGTATAGACTTAGAAATTGCACTGCTTTTAATTAAAATGATTTATGACATTAATCCATGTTAAATTACCACTTCCACGTTAATCATGCTGAGTGTTTTACTCCAACTTTCAAGAAAGCACACAGGAGTTTTGTGCATTCACAGCACACTTCTCACATGCCACGTTCTGTTTCAGAAAGGTGTGGTTCCATGGCTCTCCATAGTCTGCCCTGTCCTGTCTGCTGGGCCCAGGCTCAGGTGAATTCCCCCTGAATGGAAGGATTGCACCATCCTTGAAAACACCCACATGTGTTCTGCCAGGAGAAATTTCTGGCAAGAATTAAGGCAGGAAGCCTATGGAGAAAACAAGGATCTCAAGAAAACTGGTGATATGACCAAGCAGTAATCACACAGTCTTCTCCTGGGAACTAAATCAGAGTTTGCTAAAACCTATAAAAACACCAACAGTTGCAGCACGGGAGGAAAAAGAGACACAAAGATTTTAAGAACCAAATATACCAAATGGGATAAAAGACTTGCAATATATAGTCTTATAACCATAACTTACAACTCAAAGTTTCATTGCTAAAAAGAAAATATTTGTTCTTGCTTAGCATTAAAAAACCCAATTTTAAAGAACCAAATCTTGGGACAGTGTTTCAACTTCAAGGAAATGGGACAGGCATTTCCACTCACAGCCCAAGCCAACAATAAACCGTGCCACACAATTCAATAACTTCTAAAAAACAGATGATATGCCAACAAAAACAAGTGTTTTCTGAACAAGTTTTGTTTGGTACAGCAGCTGAAGACAAGGCATTAGACTCAAAACCATTTATTCCCTCTACATTACGTATGACAAAGACCAGAACACATTCTTGCCTTTCAACCATTGTGTACCTAAGCAAACAACAAATATTTCCCATTTATTTGAGAAAATAGTTTTTAAAACAACCATACAAGAGACAAGATTACTGATAGCACAATTTATCACAAGCAGAGTTACAGCTGGTTGGACAACACACAGTACACTGCAGATACAACAATCCACTTTCCCTGCTGCCCAGTAAGAAGCAATATGCTGATGTAATCTTGCAAATACTGAGACAGATTTATGGCTTAACTTCTCTACTAACCATTGACTCAAGTCCTGACATGAGGAATGTAACCACCATTCTGCTTTCTAAGGATTCCTCAATATGGATGGATGTTGCTGGTGCAGTAGTTTGAGCCATTTTTCCTCCTGTAAAATGAAAGGAAAAAGCCTTTTCAGATATATACAACAGTGCAAAAAAAATGAAAACCCCTCTTATGCAAGCAAGATAAAAAACAAATTCAAAATCCCATAGAACACAGCCCAGTACACACAAGTGTGAAAAACACAGTTCACTTTCCTGGTAAAATTTAAAAAGGTTTAATAGAGACAATAAGAGACATAGAAAATAAAGCAAAGGTTATAACAGCTGGGTGCCTTGGTGCTCTGCCAAGAGCACACCTGCTGTGTCTGAAACACCCCCATAAATACCCCAGCCTGTTGCATATTCACAGATCTACATACATATTCAAACTTGTCAAAGAACTTATTTCCATGTTCTAGGAACTGTTTTGCATGGCCACTCCTTTAGTCCGCCTTTATAGAGCATGCCTTCTTCAGTTTTAATTCCTTTTTATCATCTTTTGATTTGTGCTTTGGTCTCTTTTCACAGTCAGAGAAATCTGATAGTAGCTTGGGCCCCTCTTGGAAGTTATCCTATCTATTCAGGCACACAACACCTAAATTCTAAAACTATAGTAAAAAGCCATAACATTCATCTTAATACTTGCGAAAAGCCAATATTAAAATATTCATTTATAACACAAGCAACCAACCAAACAGGAAAATTAACAGGGGAAAGTACTTGCTCTTCTATTCTTTCATACTTCCTGCTGCTTCATCCAAAGCTGGAGTTAAACATAAAATTAAATAAAATAAAATGTTGTATCCTGATCAGGCCACAAACTATCTGTGCCCAGAAAAATGCATTTTAATTGATTAGTGTTACATATAGGTAAAACTTTAAAAAAGAAAAGGCCTTGTAAAATCAGGCCTTATTACTTTGGCTGGGCTGGCAGCTGGTCTGGTATGTTCCCTGAGAAAGGAATGGTAACAGTGAGAACCATCTGACACCCGTTGAAGTAAGAAGTCTATCTCATGACAATCCCCTGGAGAAAAAATGTAAACAATCAGAAAAAGATAGAGCCTTAGCATGTACACAGGAGCCCCTACTAATCAATAAACTGTGTGGCAAGAAAGTCACTAACCGATTAGAATTAAACACGATGCTTTTGAAAACCCTATAAAAATAGGCTGTGGATAATAAAGAGAACCTTTTTTCACTGCTTGAAGAAAGTGTGTCTCGCCTCTCTCTAATGAGCTCACAGCAACAGAGTATCTGAATTTACATTGATTTTTCTTTCTGTCTAGATAAACAGTACAAACACTAGCACTAACAAACAAATAGTAAATCATAATTATGACAGAGGCATTAGAACCACCTTCCTTGTAACTATGATGGCCTAGCTCAAAACAATCACCACCCTGCCCCAAAATCACAGCCCCAAAGACTACAGTATCAGTAACCAGAATGTGACACTCTTATTTGCACATTTTTCAGTCGTAGGATTAACTCAAAGCTAAGCAGTCTCAACTAAGGCGCTAAAATTAATAACTAAATTTCAGCAGTGACACAAAAAAAAACCCTTCTTTCTGTAGGTCATTCAGGAGATTTTCTACTTATTTAAGACATAAGTAAAAATCAAGACTTGTTAGAATTGTTTATACAAGACTGATATATATGAGAATGAAGTTTCAGCGGCTTCTAAGAGCACATTTTTCTACTAGAGTGTTTCAACTGGTTATGTTTACACATATCTAGGGCAATAACCTGACATGCCTGGAGGAAGAGAGAACTGGTAGATAATTTAATTGTAACAACTCCACATGCAAGTTTAAGAAAAATCACTGTTGGGGGTTGGGTAGCTTTCTTATAGAATTTTTTCCCAGAAGTTCCTAAGAAGCTGATTGCTGGGTGCTTTTGGGTGCTCATGGGTGCTTAGGAACAAAGGAAAGCAGCTAAGGGAGAGACAGAGAGGCACCGACTTAACTTCACCCTGGGCAGTTTTCTGCTCTCGGGAAAAAAACGTCCAGAGCTCTCACCATCCTTCACCTGGAGCCTGGCTCAGAGTGACCCGACCACCGTCTCTTCGTGTGTCCCCCGGGGATTTTTGGGAACCTGTTCTCTCCCTGCCCTGCCAGGAGCTCCTTCTCCCTGCCCTGCACCCACGGCTTCTTCAGTTTTGCTCAGGGTCTCCCCAGGCTGTGTCCCACACCCTGTGCCCAGCTGGGACATCCCAACAGCTCCAGCCACTGCCAACCCTTGGACACATCTCATCCCCAGGACTGCTGCTGGCTCTGGTAGCTTGTGATGGTACTGAGGGGGGCAAGGTGCCAGAGGAGAACTGTAACTGGGTTGTTGGTTTTTTTCTTTCTTCTCTAGTTCTGTTTGTTGTCAATATTATAGTTATTGTTGTTAATTTACCTTGTTAGACTAACTAGTAAAGAACTGTTATTCCTACCCTCACATCGTTGCCTGAGACCCCTTCAATTTTAGGATTATAACAAGTCCAACTGAAGTTTCCTTTTTTTTGGTTCCCTAGCAGACACCCCCTGTCTTTCCAAACCAAGACAATCACCTTGTTAGAGTTAAAAATGTCCTGAAAATCAGGGGAAAATCAGATGAAGATTTTCTGATTCTGAAGGGGAGGCGGGAAGGGAATGTTGTGCTTTGGTCTTGGTAGGCCATGTGAAACTCCACCTGGGATTACTGTAGTAGCTCATACAATAGAGCAATAGAAGTATGACTAATACTGTTTAAAATAAATATGTAGTTATATAATCATAACTAAAATAGTATAAATATGTTCATTCTGAACAAAACTGACAGAGCTATATTTGGATTTTACCCCTAGCACCCCGGCCACCCTAATAAAGCATCTTGCATATAATCCATCTGGGATTATGTGTGTGTTCCTGTACACCAACAACCTCAACAGACAAGACAGACCAGATAAACAGCACATTTCACAGGTTGATGAAGTATCTTGCTGCTCCTGTAGAACCTGGCCACACAACGTGGTTCAAGTTTTCAAAGGTAGCATGTATCTTATTAGACATGTAGGTAAGTCAGGGCAGCACATTGCACGAGATAATGTGCTGACTTGGGGAAAAAAAAGGCACTGTGATGCTTCTAGGGCAAAGAACACTTCAGGCTACAAATTGGATGGGAGGGGAAAGTGCCCCACAAAGCCAAAGGAGCAACACTGCAAACTCAAAACACATCTAGCAGCCTTCTGGCTCTCAGGGCAGGCCAGCAAACTGTGTTTTGGATGAAGTGCATTTTGGATGAAGTGGCAGAGAGTGGCAGTCAGCACTCTCTGAGTGGTGGATTACTGGAGGATGCCAGTAATGAAGATGCTGAACACTGGCACCTGCTACACTGAGGAGGAGGCAAACAGGTCCTTCACCAGGTCTAGAAAAGGAGCCAACTTTGAGAGTGAATATAAAGGAACAATTGTAATATGTTGATGGTTTCAGCAACCTGAGAGAGTGCTGATGGGGTTATCCTTCAGTGGAAGAAGCATTGCTTGTGGAATATCAGAGGTAAAAGTGTGAGCTATTACATGGTGATTCATATCATTGTGGAATCAAACCATGGGATCTGTATAAACAAGAATACTGAGCTTAAAGTAAAGCATGGACATGAGACAAAGGAAAATATAATGATTTCATTATTTTGAGTTAAATCCCATTGCTGTGAATTGCTGGCTTTTGCTATTATGTATTTTTGCCACTATATATCTGCTTTAGAAAATAATTATGAATTCTACCCACTTTTTATGAGTAAGGAGAACTGCAGGCTGGTGCAAACACCTAAAAGCTTGTTACTGCTGCTACCTGGCAAGGTGTTGGAATCTCCTCCAGACCTGGTGAGGGCTCCTGGCTACTGCTACTTGCTTACAAGACTACAAACTAGCCAATATGTTCAGGATTGTTCAGACTTGTACCCCAGCACAGCAAGCATGAGAAAGGCCAATGAGAAACCACCTACAAAAGGGGCAGTGACCGAGGGTAGAGGGGATGTGTGGGTGGAGCAGAGACTGCCCATGTCCCCAGCACTGCTTGCTTGTCCCTTATCAACAAATTAATAAACTGTCTCATTGATTGACCAACTAGATTGTGGGGGGAAATTTATAACAAATGGGAGATTATGACATAACAAATAAATCTTTAGTGAGCTGTGTCAGCTGGAGCTGGTCTATAGCTGCACAAATAATTTGGTTATGACTGACAATTTCCTAAATGCCAACTAAATGTGTCCATTCTGCTCTACATCCTGCTCAAAATCAAAACAAACATCTTCCTGACAAACCTCCAGCAAACGACATAGAGCAGTAATTTTAACAACTTATACAACGACTACTAAAAAAAATCAAAACTCCCGTAATGATAATCTATTTAAAGAATTTTATCTATTTAAAGACACAAAAAATTTTATATAAACCACAAATATTTATAAACCAAAAGTAAAACAAATTGTTTTCCCTGTTAAGTACTTCCCATAAGTCTAAAATTAAAATATTTCCTATTTATAGAATATAACCTCTAAATAATAAACCTAAGACATAGCTTCTTAAAAATTTGTATTATTAGTAATCTCACCTAACAACTCATAAATAAATGTTACATATCCAATGTAAAATACAATACATCGCTAACTAAAAAAAAAAAAAAAAAAAAAAAAACCCTAAACTTATCAAATTAAATAAAAATCTAAGTTTGTAATTCATATCATACTGTCTTGTCATCCTGTCTGCAAAACGTCTGCAGAAGGATGACAAAGAACAATTTACATATTTTTAAACAAAAAAAAGTTGTCTATAGTTGGTCTATAGCTGCACAAATAATTTGGCCATGACAGACACTGACTCACCCAGCCTACCTCATTAAGAAATTGGAATAAACAAGTCTCTGGACACAATATTGCGAGGTCAGATTCACATTCTAACAAGAAACCTCAGCCAATCCCTATAACCCATAAATACAGCCACATCATTAACCAATAAGCTAGTCAAAATTAACACCTGTAACCAATCACGTGTAAGAGTGGGAAATTTAAAACCCCTATGGAAAACCACACACCTCAATAATGAAGGTAACAGTTGTTATCTTGTCACTTATCTGTCTCCCTACGCACACAGTGGCCAAGACTTTTGATACATTAACAGACCTTTCAGCTGTGCTCAAAGCTCACGCTATTAGGGGAGAGCTTTTTTCCCTAGTAAGAGAAGGGTATGCACCCCACACAAACTGGGCTGATGTGTCTAGGACCAGTGGGATATCTTAAAACATTAATGAGATGGCTCTATAGACCACTTTGTAACAATGAAGCACTTTACAATCAGACAATAATAAATGATCCTTACAAATAGGAAAGTAGATAATTAATGCGCAAAACAAAGCACACTCTTTTCCTCTTTCTCCGCCGTATCTCTCTCACGTCACCACTGTCTCAGATGCAGGGTCTGCTTCTGCCCACCAATCAACCATACTTCCAAACCGTGTAGCCAAGAGCGCCAGCAACTGTATGCCGGCTAGACTTACTGTAGCATGGGTGGTTGCCAGCCAGGGTCGATTAAAAATACATATTTACGCTACAGAGTAAACAGAAGATCACCTCTGCAATGGAAGCAAAGGAAGCTAGTACCTAATGGAACTTCCTCCATACATGCTCATCCTCCTAGCCTATAAGCTGTATGTCCTGTGCATGCCATGGGCGATAAACAGCCAAAATAACCATCTCCACTCCATAATCCCCCCCCCTGCTCGGAAAAAATTCGCAATGTCACGAACGCGGTGGTGGCTCACAGAGAAGCTGCATATCTTTCTTAAGCGATCTACCCCATCTCACACTAGATCTCGTGTAAGTTGTAAACTTAAAACCAGGCCCGTCAATAACGTTTACTCTCGTGGACCTTGCTGTTCTATAATAGTCAACCTGTGAACATGTAGCTTCTTCAGTGAGAGTGCTTGTGTTCCCACGGGTGTTTCCTTGAAGAGTTCATACAGAGGGACATGGTTTCTGTGGAATTAGGACGACATTGCACAAGCCATGTAAGGATCCTATAAATTCTGGCATTCGTGGAGGCGTTTTGATGTAAAAAGGATTTTCTATCAGGAGGTTGACACAATAAGAGTTAGTATTTTCACACATAAAAATTTAACGGAGGGTCTTTCTTTATTTTTGCGTGTGCTATTTTCGAAGCCCACGAGATTTTAGGATTTCCGATATGCTGAACAAGTTAGAGTCTATTTGATTTGGCGTTGTGAGCAGCAACAAGGATGTCGTCAATGTATTGTACTATGGTGGCATTTGGGTCGACAGATCGGGTCGGTGCTAGGCTTGGCTTTACAGTGACTTGGGCAAAATGGTGGGAGAATTAACTCCCTGGTGAAGAAACTTTCCATTGAAATCGTTAATGCTTGGTCATAAACCATTGGGGAAAACTATGGAAAAGGCAAATCGGATTCTTTATGCTTGCGCATGCAAAGGTATGGAAAAAAAGCAGTCTTTAATATCGAGACAGCACCATGGTTGTTTTTGGAATCATGGAATTGGCGGGGTTAAGACTGTTGCACGGGGAACCCATTGGTTGAAATTTTTTCTGTCACAGCACGCAGGTCATGGAGAGACGAAAACCTTCGCCGCTCGCTTTGGTATAACAACAAAACTGGCTTGTTCCATGGGCTAGTAGATGGTTAAATGTGTTCCTTTTTTCAGTTCTCGGTCAAGCAGCTGAAGGCCGAGGGCTGATATATAGAGGCTCAGGGATGGGCCATGCTCAACCCACAACTGGGCAGATGACTTCAGGTTACACTTTGATTGGGCTGGTGGGTTATGTGAAGTGGCCCTTAGGGTTAAATTTATACAGCCTGACTCTTAACTGCGACAGGGCATCTCTCCTAGTAAAGGTTGGGACAACCGATAAACACATAAAACATAAGATCACAAGTCTTCTCAGGCCCTTTTCAGTGTGCAACGGTTATGCTATAGTTCTACACTCTTTTTGGCAACTGACACTCCTCCAACTCCACCTACGGTTGGGGCTTCTTCTAACTTTCCAAACTTGGAGGCCAGTATGTTTGTGGACATAACCCCCGCAGTCATCTGTCAGCGCCCAAAGTAATCTATCTAAGAAGCGGACATTGATTTGAATTGTCATTTGATTTAGGGTACAGTACGGAAGTGGCACGTCTTTCCAGGGGCCTATGGTGGAATTGTAAAAGTACATGTCGGCAAATTACCCAACTATTTGGGGGGTTGCCGACACTCCATTGCCAGGGCCACCAACGGTTTCGTTTTCCGCGCATGCGTTGTTGCCCCATGGCATAGTGTTGATTCTTGCAGGGGCATGGCTCTGGGCTACAAGTTGGTTGCCTCTCGGGGGGGAATGGGTTTCGGGAGGTGCTCTCCCCATCTGGTGGTTCGCATAGGTGGGCGCCGGTTATCCCCAGCTGGGACGGGCGGTGCATGCAGCCCATCTGCCTCCTCTCCTGCCCGGCCTTGCTTACCTTTGATCTGACATTCAGAGAGATGTGCCACTTTCTTGCCACAAGACCAGAATGGCCCATGTATGGAATCGACCTGGGGGAGGAGTAGGTGATGCTGGGCCTCTGCATAGGCGATTTAGCACCAAGCCATCACCATGTGCTATAGCAGTAGAGACTGCAGCTTGGATTGGGGCAAGGTTGTTCTTCTCTTGTGACATGTTTTAATCATTGTTGCAATACTGGAACCAGGTGGCAAAGGAGGCAGTGTAGTTTCTTTGGTTGGCTGAATTACAATGTGACGTAAGACTCTGTTGAACACTGGGCCTTTGGCCTCTGCTGGCAAGGTTTGAAGACTAGGTGCTGTTGGAGCACGCTCTACAAAAGTGAGTGAACTTTCACTTTCACTTTGCTTTATAGTGGACCATGAAGGGGTTTAGCAACCCACTCTGCATACTGTGCAGAATAGATCCGTCGGCTGGAGGGTAGTAGCTGACGACTCTTGGGGATCTCTTAGGTCTGAGCTTGCGCTGAGAGCTGATCACTGCTGGGTCTGTGCCCATCAGCCGCTGCAAAACTGGACCCCTTGTAAAGGTTGTTTTCTCCTGCGGCTTGAGCCAGTCGCCTTTGCACAATGTCTTCCCACTCCTGTTGAAACTATTCATCCCTGCATCAAAAATCATTCTGCATGTTTGTTTTATATCAAAGGGAAGCATATCATCATTTTTTTTCCAAAAAGGGCCATCAATTAGAGTAGAGACCAAAGCAGAATTAATTCCTTGTCGGGCAAAAAAATTGCCTTTAAAAAAACCCCCCCCCCAAAAAAAAATTTCCCCCTTTGTTTGTAAAAATTTCTTTCGGGTTCTGGGGGAATAGGTTCTCTGCCCGTTTACTTCTCGACGGGGAAAATGCTGAAACCTTCCAGCAGAGACCAGGTCAGCACCCCCCCAAACGCAAATTTGAATCTTTTTCCAGTCCGTGAGGGAGGGGATATATTTCCCTTGATTCTTTCTTAGCTGTGCGCAAAGGGGACTCCGCTTTCTAGCACTACAGCTTATCTCGCTCCTCATTCTCGAGTCGTAGTCTGAAGTGACCGCGGTCCGCCCGCGTGACCAACTCATCCCTGGCTATGGTCTGTATCAAGAGCCAGAAGTCGACTGGCTGGATACTTCCGGGACCTGCAGCGCCTTTTTGTTGGGCTCCGTCCCCGCCCCTTTCTCGTAGGGTTGAACGCTCCTTCCCCCTGGGTTCGGCCCGCCCCTGCTGAGGGATGTTCCCGCCCCACAAAGAGTGTGTCCAGGCGAGCGCTGCGAGTCCGGCCGCCCTCCCCCTGTCAGAATCTCCCCCCTCCGAGTTCACCCGCTTTAAAAGACCTTCTCACAGTCCCTGACTGCGTCCACGCCACCTTCCCCCAATCGAACGTGCTTTAAAACAAACTTTCTTATTTTCCTTATCTAATTTGCTGATTCGGAAACACTTCTAACAGACTCTTCCTTGTTCTCTCTATCTGCATTCCCGACTCCTCCGGCAATTCACTACTTCTAACAGACTTCTTTATTCTTGCGCAACGCGCATTTTCGCCCACCCCCAGCTACTTTGGCTCCAGCGCTATTTTGGGGTTATGGGTGGGGGTCTCTCCCAAGTTTTCACAGCCCCAATGCTAGTAAAGTTTCACAGTCATTAACAGTCTGATATTTGGCTGCAGTTTCTGCGCTTGTGGGTGAGGTACGGACGGGAGTGGAGGTCGAGAGGGCAAAGGTGGAGTGTTTTTCATCCTACTAGGACTCAGCGGAAATGACCGTCAGATGCAGGTCTGCATGTGGCCGCTCAGGACTCCACTTCGGAGGTGACCACAAAGCAGTTCTGAGCCGGCTTCCAGGCTTTCTTGTTCTTGCAGTAGCCTTTTGCAGCGCTCTGCGTGACTTTTATCCCCATGATTTAAGGCTTTACTGGAACCGGAGGACAGTATTCGTTTCCTCGGGCCAGAGCTTTAGTACCACCTTATCCCATATTTGCTGGGTGGAGAATATCCACGTTGGTCAAATGACACCGCGTTTCAAACAAATTCTCGTAACAGCGAGAGTAAAATCTTAATTTGCAATCAATACCCCCATGCCTATGAATCTGAGATAGAACCTTCACGAGCGATTACCATCCTCCTCGATGCGTCCGGAGAGTCTCCCGCCGAAGTCACAGCTCCGCTGCTCCGGCGTCTTTTCACTCGTCAGGCGGACTCCCGATTTCACGGTTCGCACCTGCCCGGCGTGTCGGGAGGGCGGTTCCCGGGTTTCGGAACAACTTGTAGCCTTGCCGAGGCTGGCACACTGGTTCAAGACAGACACACGACGGACCCACTTACATCGGGTCGTTCGGGCAAATCAACACAGAACACAAATATGGTGGATGGTTGTAAATGACGTCATTACTTTCTTGCATGGTCTTATAAAACTTACGGTCTGCTACCTCATTGATTAATTTCGTATGGTTAAATTGCACTGGAGCGGGTGGGGCCCTGTCTTCAGTACATCGCGCGGTGTCTTCCGACACCGGACTCCTCTTGTCTAACTCCAGGGGGCCATCAGGTCTCCTGCGTGACCACGTCCCCCCATCCGCACTAAAGGTGAACACCACACATGCACCCACAGCTAGCCTGGTGGTCCACGGCAGCGTGTGAGGGCACGGGATCTGCAGACTCCGGATCAGGCTTTGCCGAGGCCAAACCAGTCCCGAGCACAGCCTGTGCCAGATGCAGAGTGGCCAGTGGGGCTGTCGGGCCACTTCCCCTGGGCAACAGGGGAGGAATGGGATGCAGAGAGAGACACTGCTGTCAGAGTGACATCACCGCTCTGACATCTCAGTACACCCCATTGCATGCGCCACCACCGCTGCACCCAGCAGGGACAGTGCATAGGAAAAAGGGCGGTCCCTGGACTGCCCCCAGAAGGGTTCTGTCCTTCACAGGTTACCTGACCACAGGCACCGACCCACTCCACACGCAGAGCGAGGGAGGCTGCTCACCCACCCTGCGGGGTTTGACAAAAAATGATCAATATCCCCTCCTCCAGCAGCTTCCACTTGCATCTGGCATGCCCCAACAGGCTGCGCAGAAGCAGAGGACGCCAACTGCCACCCGCCCCAACGTGAAATCAGTGGCAAAGTGTGCTGATTCCGCTCCTGGTGCAGCCAGGGATATGTAGTGGAATATACCATAGGGTGGGCACAGTGTGGTCACCGATCCACGACCCCATTAAGGGCAGAAGGGATGAGCAGGGCCTCCCTGCAGTTCCCCAGCGCTGGCGAAGGCACAGAGGGAGGGCGGTTTCCTCCCACACTATTGCGCTGCGCACGGAGGATGGACCCAGCGGAGCTGCGATCCTCTGGACCCAGAAGCCCGCCGGGGCTCTGCCCTTTCTCTGGTGAAAAGCATGATCCACCTCAGGAGGACAAAAGTCGCAATCCCAAGACCGGAAACATCCTCCAGTGAACGTCAAACAGGGGAAGGCGAGAAGTCTCTGCCTCACCATAGAAAGTCCAAAATCTCCCGCCCATCCTGTCTGCCTCCAAGACAGAAAGCTTCTCCTGGGACACTCTGCAAAACCACAGAGACCTGAGAGGAGCCACAGGGATTCATCGCAAAGCCAAGTCACTGAACTTAAAGGGTGTACCAACAACCTCTCCACATCTACACTATCACTCAGCTAAAAAGAGTCTCAGCGAGGATGAGGTCTCCAAACTAAAGACCATGCCTCCAACTGAAGCAACGACTCATCAATGCTCTGGATCAAGATACCCATTTCCCTCTAGCCACCATGCCCAGAAATTCAGGACTAGAGATTCTTTTGCAAAGAGCATGGCGGTTTCCATTATCACAATGAACTGCAGGCAAACTTGCCATGGCTCTCAGTCCACTGCACGATATAAGGAAGGGGGGGATAACCTGCCAGACCGTCACCCACAGCTGCCTCAGTCAGTGGCCACCAGATGTAGCACAAGAACACGAAAGAATCACACACACTCGACTGCACAAACTCTCTTCGGCAAACACAAAGGAGAAGGAGGTAAAGTTTATTGGTAATGACCTCCTACATACACATTTCAAGCGCTGAACAGGTATTGGGGGGTGAAGTTGCCAACTCTGCAAACAAACGCGTCAAATCAGAATCTATCAATTCTGCTTTCCTCTAGAAAAGGAATGCACAAAATTCAATCATTGGGTTACATGAAAGATGTGTGAGAATTCTGGTACAAAAAATGCAAAATGTCAGAAGCGTCCTATAAGAAAAACATGCAGAGCTCAGGGCGGACATCTTCCTAACAACCAAATACTTGGCCAGAACTGAGAAAAGGCCATGGACCTGGACAGAAATGCAATTGATTTCATAGACTTCCAAGAAAAGGGGTATTTATAGGTATTTATTGGTACTATCGATTCTTTTCAGGGTGGCAGAAGCCTTCCCACCAGGACTGTTCAAAGCTGGGTGTGGTAACCCGAAGTATTCGTTAAAATAAATAATACCTTGCTTTGGAAGTTCCAGCACACGGCATCCTAGACAGAGGCGCCACACTTCATTCAAAATTAGATGCCAACAAACAGTCACCACTTAGGCATAGATTGGGAACTCCCACTCCATACCACCCTCAGTCAAGTGGTCAAGTAGAGAAAATGAACCTTTGATTAAGCAGCAAATGTGAGGCGAACCAAGAGGCTAACTTAGCCTGGCCCCAATCTCTCCCACCAGAATTACTGCAGATTTGGACCAAAACCAGGACTAAGAAAAAGCTAAGCCCTTTGTGGAAATGCTCATGGGAGGCTGTGTGGAGTGCCAAAAGGGATGCGTATACTCAAGTGGGATGGAAACACTGACTGCCTGTATGGTAGAGAGCCCTGAGGTAAACAACTGGGGGGCAATTGAAAAGCATTGTGGCTGGAACCGGAGGTCATGGGGCTCTGATGCACCAGTTGCATGGACATACAGCACTGGGGAGATGATGTGTCTGTCTATGTTGTCAGTTTTTACAGAAAAACTTTTGGAACACAGTGGGCAGGGACCATTTCCAGGGCTTACTGTCAATTACATTTACTGCAATTATAGAGATCAAAGGAAACAAAGTGCTTGGATCCACCATGGCTCGAGTGAAGGAAAGCCTCCTGAGGCCCCTGGAAAAGTACATCCGCTGACAATGACTGAACTAAAGCTTTATTGACACAAAAATGACGTACATTGCGGTTGAGAAAGCTTAGTAAATTTGCTTGCAGAAATTTAAGTTATAGATTTGTTCTGTTTGTAGTCATGAGTGTGATTCAAAATAAACAAAGTGTCTCTATAAATAATAGGTGGTGAGGAGCTCAGATCCAAAGTCTAACAACAGAAGGACAGGAACATAATGGAAAGTGGAAGTGTAGTTTTGCACCTGATCAAATTGTATACATTATTGAAATGCTGAAATTAGAGAGAAAAACGGACACTCACAAGGGGACCCTGAGACCAAAATTAAAATAGGGGTGCCAATGATGGGAGGCCTATAAAAAAAGTGGGGGAACTGGAATTTTGCTGAAAAAATTTTCCAAAGAGGGTTGTATTCATGCAAATTGCCCAGGAAAGTTAGATTATGGATAAACTTATCTAACACAGACCATTTTTGTTAGCTGTTTTTATACTGAGAAGCCAGGCTCTGATCAAAGCTCAAGATGAAGGAGAGCCTGGTATTAAAATTCAAAAGAGATGATGTTAGGTTTTTCAACAGTGGGCCCCCTACAACCCCTACCAGTACAGTACACCCCAAATCAAACTGAGCCTAAAAAATTTATAAAGTAAGCCAATATGTCGTAAAAAATACAGGCCAACAACAAACTACTATGTTGAATCCAAAAAATCCCTCAAGCGTGTTGAATACTAATGACAAATCAACATCTCAAAACTCCAGCTAGCCTGCTTCCACTTTCCTAAAGGACATCTGTTGAAGGATCAGGAGCAAGATGACCTGAAAAAAAAAAAGCGAACGACACACCTAAAGGAAAGAAACTAGAAGAGATGTTGCCAGACAATGACAGGAACAGAGCTTGGGGGTTTTAAAATGGAAATTGATGCAGAAGTATTAACGAATACAAAAACTGGGCCACTGCAACAGGTGATTGTGGACAAAACTACAAACGCAGCCCCTTACCAATCATTCTTTATTTAGCATTGAGAACTAGCCCAATGGCGTGTTTCGAAGGGTACTACCAGAAATGGGGAAAAGGCCTACTGAGGAACCATAGGAACACAGAGCCAAACTTCGAAGTGCACTTAGTGTGGTTCGAGATAAAGTATCTCTTGGTTTTAGTCATGTACACAAGCACAGCTGTGGATGGCAGGCGGAAGCCTGCCCTGAGAGAAAAGGGAAGGGAAGCCAAGGCCCCCTTCCCCACGGTACCAAGTCCGAAAAAGCCATTTTGGGACACGGGCCCAATGAATTTTGGAAAAGAGACTACAAACCTGGGTTGCACCTCTGGTTGAATTGTAGAGTTGACCCACTATGTACCATAGCGCTATTGCTTCGTTCGTGCTCATGATTCATAATGCCAAGTTGTTACTATTCTTCACCACACAGTAGACTAAGGTTAAACCATGAGGGGGAGCAGTTGCCCTATCCATTCAGAGCTGAAAGGGGGCAAAGGGGCTTTACTGGATGGTGAGATGGGAGATGGCCAAACTGTAAAATCTGGAATCCGTTGTGTTTACCTGGGGAAACAACAAGAAATAGATGCTGTGATGGGAAGAAAGCAGTACAATTGATGCTCAGGATGTGGGGGGGGGGTCTCGACAATGAGCAATGTGTTGTCACTTGTGAGATCCACCCAGAACAAACCAGGGTCAACAATGTATTGTGCCGGGATATTATGGTAAGGCTGGTGTATGTTAAAGAATGCTGACTTGTCCTTTTGTAAAAAATAGATTAAGGATAATATAACTGGGCCATGGTTAAGAAATACCTCATCCTATTATTTTGTATCTGTAGTTTTGTTTAAGATTGCCAGGTTGTGGACTTTTGTATCTGGCACAAATGGTTATCCCACCGAGCTGATGAACATGTGTAACAACACAATGTAGCATACGGATTATTCAATGAGTACACCTACTGGGTCAACAAATGATGAACCTCAGGGGGATAGTAAGGTTGGGCCAATGAATTATAATTTTTGTGAAAAAAACAGGAGGACCAAAATGATGGAGGAAAGAGGATAAGAATACACATGATCCTTAGCACTGTCTATTCATGATACAAAGGAACAATAAAAAGTTCTGCCCCAAAAGAAATAAAACGAAGACACAAGTACAAACGGTGGGATGCACTCTTTAAACATGTGGTCATCAACTGCAGAAAGGGAATTTATTGTGAACACATTTATGTCACACCAGTCATTCTGTTATTTACATTTAGTTGGTGTAAAGCTAGCCATTGTCTATTTAATAATGGCGGAATTGATAAGATGACTGAAACCGAGGAAGTGCAATTTAATTCATTTATCCTGGAACACGATGAATATCATGTTAAAAAGAAAGGATTATGATAATCTGGTAAGGACTAGAGGAAGAAGAACCTCACAGTATTAGTAAAAAGAATTTACTAAGTTAATAGTAAGAGTAGGGAACCACTGACGAGAG